>JAYXIM010048926.1:0-33165 GCA_037575425.1 Anastrepha fraterculus
ACTAGAAAAAGAGGGACACGAAGGAAACCAGAAGGCAAGCTTTTATGCCATAAAAGGGGCGGAAGGGCTATTTATTGCACTAACCCCATTCTTCGGCTTTAATAAAAAAAAACTAAACAGGAAAACGAAAAGTTTATGTAGGTTCTGTAATGAAGAGGAGTCTATGGAACGCTAATTGTGAAGCATTAGGTCGCAAGAGGCACAGAATCCTGGGCTCGTACCTAGTAGACCATGAAGACTTACAATGCTTCCTCCTAAGGAGCTGGTTGGATTTCTTGCAATACTAAATAATTAAAATTAAGCACTTACGAGCGGACATTAGATTAATCAGGTCGCAGTTCACAAAGACTTTAGCCTAACCCATACAACCATTATCATTCGCTGACGATGCTCTTATATCTAGAAAATGAAGGAACGATCGAATATAAAAGGTATTTCAAAAGACGCGCCCAGATGTTGTTTTAAAATGAAATTTGTAAAAACCCAGATTTTTTTGTTGTTGTAGCAGCATAAACATCTCCCATACTTAAATACGGGGAATGCTGCTGGAGTGACAGTCCTTGGCCGGATATAAATCCGGGTCGTTTCGGTAACATAGAACCGACTGTCGTGGAAACGTAGATTTTTTTATTAAAATACGGCTCTTAACCATTATATGTGAAAAAATACATTATCTACATAAATGTCTATCATGAGAATGTCTACAGGTAAAATCCGCCAAATTGTCGATTACTACATGCCTTATGCCAACTGGATACCGCCTCCTTCATACAGCGTTCATATCAGATCCACATTCAGACGGAGGTGTATATGGAGCAATCATAATTTGTTTAAAATCATAATTTGTTTAAAATTATGATCACTTATACTATACTAGGAAGATTGAAAATTTTAATATTGAATTTTTTCCGCTAAAAATGAAAAATATTCCATAGTGCATTGATCCAGTAAGTTTCCTGGAGCACAGCGCACTTCTTATAAGTATGTTAACATACACTCACCTGGAGTGTAACATAATAGTATGGATGTGATCGCGAGTGGACGTGAACTTTAAGGTGGTGCTTTAATTTTTAAAATATCAGTGGTTCCAAACGCCGAAATTAAGGAAATAATTGTGGGAATGTGCACCTAAAAGTGCTTTAGTGAGTATGTTAAAATATGGAAACAAAATAAGCTAAGTTTAATAAATATGATTAAATATTACTTTGCCATTTGTTTCCTCTAAATGGTTTTTGTTATTGAAATGTTACTTATTTCAATTCGTCAAAGCCTTCACCCAGCCTCTCTGTGCTGAGAGAATGCATAGCGGGGGAAAAGAAAGGCGACAAAAAAAAAAAAAAATTCCCCACATCTCTTTCAAAATTCACTCCTCTCGTTGAACTGGCAAAATAGCAAAATTTGATATTGTTTGCCTCAACGTCATTTTTGTTTTTACTTGTTGTTGTGAAGCCAACGTTGTGTTTGTTAAGTCAATTCCTCATGTTTAGGCTTAGGCTGTTTCTCCTTGTTCGTATCCATACACATATGTTAGCATTATCATATGCCCGCTCCCAAACAGCATGAGAACTAAAGAGAGCTTGTTTATTGTAAAATTCGTTTGCCCCGTACAAATTAACTTTTGCTTCAATAGCAAAAGCTTTTTAAAAAATGTGAGTCTTCATTGTGATGCTTGTCGCGCAATGCACAACGGATAAAAACTAAAAATTTAACTTTATTAATTTCAATATTTATACAGAATCTGCTTACAACTACATTCATAAGTGAAGCTTAAATCTTAGGTTAATTCTACGTATGTCTTAATTCTATTGAAAGCGGACCATACGTGATATGTGATGCCCATTTCCTCCATTAGCAAAGTGTCAATGACATGTTTGACACTTTCGCTAATGGTAAGCGTTTATATTTATTGTTTATTTTTTGAAGTGGCTTGCGCTATTAATCTATGGTTAATTGTTTACATACTGGGTTAGTGGTGTGTGGTATAGAAGGCGTCACTCCCCCTCTTCTAAATCGAAGCGTCCCGTCTTCGAATATAAAGCTATTAAGTGATTAATTCTGTTTGATAATTGCAATAATAATTCTTCTTTTTCTTTTGCATTTTTTAGTTTAATTTTCAGATTAATGCATATGATAAATTTAAAGACAAAATATGCAGATAATGTTATTACAATTAAAGTGGTAAATGTCCACCAAACAGAATTTCGTTTTATTTCTTGCTTTAATGGTGTGAGTATATTAACATTGTTTAGTTTTAAATCAATATTTTTTGTTTCAATGTATTTATTTACAAAAAAAGATTTTAATTTTCCTTCCCTTAAATATCTTAAAATTTTTCCTGTAGGATTTTCATATTTTCTATTGTCAATTATAACATTATCTTGAAAAGTTATGAAATAAACTCCTTCTATAGTGTGATTATTAATTTCATGCTTTCCTGATGCTATTATAGCACCATCTTTTACAATGTTTATTGATTAGTTTGCTTCATTTATTTTTGTGCAGTTGGCATGTTTATTATTTAACAATTGGACAAACATGTGTTATTTCCTTTTATCATACAAAAAGCATTATTTAATTCCTTTTTACAAAATTTGACTGAATAAAATTTATCTCCACATTTTATTATTTCATTTTCAATCAACAATTTTCATTAATTTGGCGCTACAGCTATTGCTTTATACAATTTACAAACATTTTTTACTTTTGGATACTTAATGTAAACAACTATTAAATTACTTTTTTGTACAATTTTAAATTCCGAAACATCTATAAAATCTGATATTGTTACATTTACTTGCTCATTGCTTGTTATTTCTTTTATTTCTGACATATCTAAAATTAAAGGATTTAATATTCCTACTTTTGACAAGGTAATTGTTTCCACTATATTTTCAAGCTCTGTAATTATTAATTTATTTCTTTGCCTTAAAACAGTTTTTTCATTAGAACTGCCCTATAATTGCTTAAGGATTTGCGTTAATTCTGTGATTTTTTTGAATATTTGTGAATTTGTTGTAAACTGCTTATTATCATTTTCTATTAGATCATTTACTTTATTCGTTATTTTCATCATGGTCAGGCGTACCCGAAATCCATTTCCAAACAGTACCTAATTCATTAATACCTCTTTTCGATCTTTTGTTATCTACCTTCAATTGTCCTAGTAATGTTTCTATCATTCGTATTTCATAATCCATATTTGAATTATCAATTAATATTATTTCTTCATTGCTTTTGTATTTGTTCACAACATTTTCAAATAATGATAAATTTGTTAAATGGTATAATGATCCATAATATTCAAAAATTCCTGCATCTTCTTCTTCTACAAGTATATAATTTTCTCTTGTGTAATCAATTATATCTGTTGTAATGATATTGTTATATGAAAATATCACTATAAGTGGCACTAATTTCCCCATTTTTCCTAAAAATAATGCAATTAAACTTTAATGTTATCTTTGTGAATTATTCTGTTTCGGTTTTGTATTTTAACTTTATTTCCTAAATCTTCTACTACTACTTGCTTTCTATATTTGGGTTTTAATTTATTTCGTTCCCCATATACTTTTTCATATATAATTTCACCCCTATGGTAATTTTTTTTGAAGCCTATTCTTGTTGTGGTATTCTAACATTTTTTCCTGATTATTTCTTAATATATCCCTTATATTCTCATGCTTCTCTTTATTAAACAAAATATTACAAGGTTGTTTACCTGTTACTGAATGTATAGTTTTATTATACTGCTGCACCGCCCTCATAATCGATTCGAAATCGCTAACTAAACTGTGTTCGTCTTTTAAACATCGAGGTATTTCTATAAGTGCGGAATGAACCCTTTCTATTTGACCATTACTCGTACTATGATGTGGTGTGCAATAATAGATTTGTATGTTGAGTCTTTCCATTAACCCTAGAAAACTAAACCCCGCCTCTGAGGCGCAAAGATTGTCATTTTTACGTATTTCATTATGATTGAATGCAAGTGGCAGCACGAGCTTTCAAACCATTATAGTAGTCTCTTGTGTGAGTTTGTGGGCGAACGTTCATTGCGCAAAGTTTTTTTGTTACGGAGATATATTAAATCGTGTTGCCTGAGAGGCGAGGTTTAGTATTAAAGGTATTTTTCTGACTACATATTATTTGTAAATATTTCCTTTTTTTTCGACAGTAGCTATAATTTTAATGGCTTTTTCGTTTAGAGATGTGTACTTCTGACTCCCAAATAGAAAAATAGTTGGAGGAGCTGTCGCTAAATGGAGGCGAAATAGAGGACAATTTAGAAAAGGATTCGATTCAGACGACCATGTTCGGTTTCCATGATAAGTTAAGTCTTGTTAGCTATAAAGCAAAGCCTCATAAAACTGTTTTTTTATTATCAACTATGCACGACGAACCCACACTTAACTCACTATCAAAAAAACCTGTAATTATTGAATCCCATAATGCAACAAAAGGTGCTGTTGACACTTTTGATCAGATGTGTTGTCATGCCAGCTGCAGCCGCAAAACCAGGCGTTGGCCATTATGTATGTTTTACGGTATGATAAATTTGGCAGTATTGAATAGTTATATTCTCTATGTTTCAAACTGTGACCAAAAACAAATAAAGCCAATGAGCAGAAGGGATTTCATGAAGAATCTTAGTAAGGATTTGTGCTGTGACTGGCTCTCAATGAGACTTCAAGAAAGACCATCTATGCAAAACCGAGTTCGTGAAGCAATAACCGACTCCATTCATAGCTCCGAAGAGCAGCAAGAAAACTCTGAACCACAAATAAAGAAAGTGAAAAAATCAATGTACAATTACTGTCCATCATGCAAGAAACATATGAGTGTTTATTATTGTGCAAAATGCAATAGAACATACTGCCTGGAACATAGATCCCCAAATTGCTATACATGTGATATAAGAAAAAAGGTCTGAATTAATTTTTATGTACAAAACAAAATGTTAATAATATATTTGAAATTCTTTATTTTTATGAAACTTAGTACAAATAGCTATAAGAAAAATATGAATTTTATGTTTTTGTTTTAAAGAAAAAAAAATTATAAAATTTTTGCAAAAAAAACAAATTAAGTGTTAATTTAGTAAGTACATAATTGGCTTATAAAAACAATTTGATGAAATATTTTTTTTATATTATAGTTAAATACTCCAACTCTCAAAAAATAAAATGTTTTTCAAAACAAAAACTTAAACGAAAATTAGAGAAAGTTAACGAAAATTAAAAAGTAGCCTGATAGGCGAGCTTTAGTTCTAAGCGTTTAAAAAAAAGGTTTAGTTTTCTAGGGTTAAAGACCTGAATTGTATCGTACCTAAACCTGGTTCATTATCCATAACCATACTCTTAACATCTGGAAATGTTTGCAGGAGCTCCAAAATTTTTTCCTCCAAATTAAGCTTATCCCCAATATATTTTACAATTAAATATTTAGAATAAGAATCTATACAAGTTAAAAATTTTAATTTTTGCGCGAAAAAAATATCAATATGGAGTTGTTCTCCCTCCCTTTCCGGAATAGGTGCCTCTCCTATCGGAATAAGTTTTGGGTGCCTTTCATATTTATTACTGTTGCATATGTTACAATTTTTTACATATTGCTTGAACTGTTTTATCATCAATGGCCAATAATATTGTTGCCTAATTTGGGCCAAATTTTTCCTATAATTTCTATGTGCCCTATTGTGAGTTTTCTCAATAATCGCTCCCTGATCCTCTCTATTAGTAATATCGTTTGGGACCAATTTCGTATGAAAAAATTTTACAGTTGGAAATGCCTCCCTCAATACGTTCTTTATTTCGTAGAGCACCTCAGGTGTGCAATATATTCCCGTAACCAACTTTGGGTTAATATATTCTTTTAAAACTCCAACAATATTTTCCGGTATGTCGTATTCGATCAAAAATCGTTTATTATTAAAATAAGAAATTGTCTCTAACACGGTTATTTTCGCCCCGTTATCTATCAAAATTTGTTGCTTAAAATGATTTAATGGCTTTTTTGTTTCATGAATCTGATATTCATCACTGCTTTCAGCAGAATGTTGTGTGTCCGCTAACGAATCACTGGAGTCACTATGTTCTTCGGAATTCGTCAAATTATTAAGCATTTGTCTCGACAATGCATCAGCAACGACATTGGTTGCACCTGGTTTGTAAATAATTTTTGGAGAAAATTCTTCAATAAATGATCTCCATCTCTTAATCTTAGTATTCGGATTTCTTTCCGAAATCGCAAATGACAAAGGTTGATGATCAGTGTGTACTTCCAGATCACTAACACCGTAAAGGTAATTACGCAATGCTTTCAAAGCCCAGACTATTGCGAACAACTCTTTCTCATTTGTAGCATAATTAAGTTCCGTAGAAATAATGTTTTTGATATAAAGACAATAGGTTTCCCCTCTTGTGACAATACTGCACCCAAAGCTACATTTGATGCATCGGTTGTTAAAACAAATTTTTTGTTATAATCAGGTTGTGTCAATTCAACCTGTTGAGCCAGTAAATTCTTCAATTTTTCACAAGCAGCCACTCCGTCTTGATCTAGATTAACTATCTTTTTCTTTGACAAATACCGGGAAATTTTTCCGTTTTCCCCCTGCAAATGCTTAGTTAATGGCTTTGCAACAACCGCGTAATTGTGTATAAATTTTCTATAATAGCCTGTCAGCCCCAAAAATCCCCGCAATTGACGCAATGTCTTTGGTATAGGATAATTCTGTATGGATTCAACCTTTCTTGGGTCCGTTTTGATTATATTCTTTGTCACTATATATCCCAAAAATTCCACCTCTCTTTGGTAAAACTTAGATTTCTCAGAGGATATTTTCATATTTGCCTCCCTTAATATATTAATTACCAAACTCAAATGTTTTTTATGGTCTTCCAAATTTTTTGGAAAAATTATAATTTTAATTTATAAAATTATCGTCGACATAAACGTGACAAAACTTTCCAATATATTCCCTTAATACATTATCCATAGGTCGTTGAAAAATACTTGGTGCATTTTTCAATCCGAACGGCATTCGTAGGAATTCGTACTTCCCGTTATTTACCGAAAATGGTAAAATCCAGACTCCAAATCTATTGTAGAAAAATAATTAGACTTTCCCAAATTCGAAAGTATAACCTCCGGATTAGGCATTGGGTACCTATCAGATGTGGTTTTTTCATTAATTTTTTTGAAATCGATGACCAATCTCATTTTAGGACTTCCGTCATCATTTACTCCTTTCTTTGGAACCACCCATACTGGAGAATTGTATGGACTTTTACTTTCCCTAATTATATCCTTTTGCAACAGGCTTTGAACCTCATTATTAACAAAATCATTCACTGACATTGGGTAAGGGTATTGTTTTGACCAAATTGGCCTTTCTTCAAAAGTTTGTATTTCCGCCTTTACGTCGGTACGAAAAGGTAAATCTAAATTAACATCACTATGTGTTATTGAAATTTCCTTAATCACTTTATTTTGCAAACCTTCGATCGACTCCCCTTTCCTATCTACTTCAAAGGATATCTTTGAGGACTCCGACCTTTAATTATTCAATGAATTTCCAATTTGGGAATCTTCATTCTTATCTTGATTTTTCAATTTCCGAAATATTTTTTTGCAAATTTTTATTATTTTTTTTTTGTTTCTAGTATAATTTTTGGCAGGCCCCTTCTGACCTTTTTTCCCTATTGGTTTCTGATTAATTTTCTTCACACCGTTTTTGGTATTTCTTTCATTATTTTTCCCTTTTGGTTTATTGATAACATCTTCGACAGACGTTTGAAGACCTTCTTGTCCCGAGGGGTTTGGTATATCAAAATCATCAAGAAAATGAATTTTTTCTGTTTTGTTATTACCATAGATCAACACCCGATTTGGAATATCAATCTTGGCCTCGATTCTACTCAAGAAATTGATTCCAATTAAGAGATCACTTTCCAAATTTTCAATCTCGTAAAATCGCTCCTGAACATCAAATAAATTGATATTATGGAAAAAGTTTATGATGGTCGAACCATGAATGGTTCTTACCCTCTTCTTAATTTCTAAAACATTTTTATTTACATAGAGCCCGGCCCGTATATATGAGCTTGTTGCTCCCGTATCAACTAAGATTTTGAAGATTTGCCCCGTCTTCCTATCCGTCTTGACAATGTAGGGCAAATCAGACCTTACTCTAAAAAATGGTTTTCTCCCATGTTGTTAATTTTTTGCACCTTCTGTTGAGGTTGCGTACTTATTTGCGCACTATCATTCGACCTCTTTGGCACAGCATTTGCCTGATAATTATAATTGGTCTGCCAATTACTTCCATTGCCTCTCACCTGTTGCTGGTACGTTTGTACCGGTTTGGGCCTATTTGTGATCTGTAATGATGGATCAACGTCCATTGGCTCTGGACGATTTTGTTTGACCTCATTTGCTTGGGTATTCCTTGGTGGATACCTTAAATTGTTCTGCATTTCTGTTTATTGTATTATTATTATTACTATTATTATTACTCCTTGAAAAATGCAATGCGAATTGTGCTCGCATTTGATTGGCATCGAGCTCCTGCGCCTTGGCAAGAGCATTTGGTAAGTCACGTGGTGCCAACGTGAAGAGGATCTGGTCCAACGGAGGGTTAAGACCTGTAATGAAAGTTCGAAGAGCTGTTTCCCTGTTTTTGGTATTAAGCTCCTTTGTAATTGCGGAATTCGTTCCGTGCGTCATTATCGTTTTATTAATTAATAACGTCAGTTTTTTATTGACCTCGTTGTAGACCTTATTTCCTGTTCTATTATGTGACACGGCTTCTTATCAGCGAAGGCAAAATCTAGCCTACTCAGAATTGCATCGAAATTAAGAACCGTACCGTGGTTCGTTAAAATATCGTTAGCGTCCGGCGTAATTTTGTTACGCAAGATAGTCAAGGCAGCAAAATATTTTTTGCTTCACCTAGTATACAATGACATTGAATTGTTAGCAGCTTCGCGCCAGCTAACATAATTGTTGATTTTTCCTCGAAATTCAGGAAGAGATTTTATGACATCTAAACTTTCCTCACAATTGATCGTTGAATCTATTGATTCTGTTGCATATTCAGCAACATTATCGGAATTACTTAAAGCCTGCAACTGACGTCTAACTTGTTCTACCTCGCTATGCAGCGAGGCGGTGCTAGCAGCTATAAGTCGCGACACAACATCCATATTGGACGTGCTGTTATTATTATTCACTATAGACATATCTGCAAATCTACTTCTCAACTCTTCCAGCTTTATTTTTGATAAAATTTGAAAAAATTTTGATCATTTCTTTATTTTTTACACAATTTTTGTGGTTTTCTTTACACTTTTCACAATAGTGTAATCTCTCGTAACCTAAGCTACTAGGTTTATTGCCCATATGCTATACTTATTCTCAATTAATTAATACTTTACAACTTTTAATTCTTAAAAATTATTTAATTTCTTACTCATTATTGGAAGATCCTTTCAGGTCCAACTTGGTGATGCCGTTTGCTTGCTAAAATGTTTGCATACAGATGGATTCTATTTGATTTTCCCTCAATTGAGTGAGTTTTTCCTCATTTGCTTTTTTTCCTTGTAGAATTGTTTGATATTATATTTTGTAGAATTGCTCGATATTTTATTCTTATTATTTTTTTAGAACTAGGATACTTCTTGGTTTTCTCCTTTTTTAGTCTTTACACAATCTCTTCCTTTTTGTTTTATTATTTTTTTAGACTAGGATACTTTTTGGTTTTTTCCTTTTTTAGTCTTTACACAATCTTTTCATTGCACTTCTTTTGGCACAATAAAAAATAATTTTTGCAGCTGTAAGTGGCTGTAATGATTTGTTTATTAAATTTTTTCTCCCTTTTCCGGTTTAGGGGTACTTATTTATTTAAATTATGCACTGCCTTTTTATAGGCTATTATAGTACACAACTTTAATTTATTTGGTCCACCAGAACTTAAACAGCTCCTGGCAGGATCGCCAATTAACTTTTGCTTCAATAGCAAAAGCTTTTTAAAAAATGTGAGTCTTCATTGGGATGCTTGTCGCGCAATGCACAACGGATAAAATCTAAAAATTTAACTTTATTAATTTCAATATTTATACAGAATCTGCTTACAACTACATTCGTAAGTGAAGCTTAAATCTTAGGTTAATTCTACGTATGTCTTAATTCTATTGAAAGCGGACCATACGTGATATGTGATGCCCACTTCCTCCATTAGCAAAGTGTCAATGACATGTTTGACACTTTCGCTAATGGTAAGCGTTTATATTTATTGTTTATTTTTTGAAGTGGCTTGCGCTATTAATCTATGGTTAATTGTTTACATACTGGGTTAGTGGTGTGTGGTATAGGAGGCGTTAACTTACACCCACACGTACATACGTAAACATCGTTATATACATACAAAAAAGAACTGCTGTCCGAGTATCCCAGTAGGAATCGTGCACGACAGCGCGGTAGGAAAAGTAGCTAAAATAGTATATACTCCACATTATACATCTATAATGTCTGTCTGTATACCGCCCCAGTTACTGTAGGTGTGGTTGGTAAAAACAAAAAAAAAAATAAACAAAAATATTGTTCGCCTTAATGTCATCACCGTTGGTAGATACTGAGTGGGCAATCTTGGATTTGTTGGGTTTATCTTGTAATTTATGTAAAGTCCTTAGTAGTACTAGGTTACATATACGTACATGGCGAAACATGTATACCGCTTAAGTTGCTGAAGTTGTTGTAGGTAAAAATACCATACACAACCTAAGCAGGCTGATGGCGTTATTATACGTTTAATCGCTATATATATATATATATATATATATAATTGGCGCGTACACCCTCTTTGGGTGGAGGAGGAGCTATTTGTGGTGTGCGTCTTGATGTTGTTCTACAAATGTTTAATCGCTATGCTCGCTCTTAAACAGCATGAGACCCCAATAGAAATTTGTATCCTCTTTATTGCTTTGTACACACACACATACATACGTACATACGATTAAATGTTACCCAGTAAGAATCGTGCAGTAGGAAAAGTAGAACAAATATTGTAGCAATTGAGAAAACTGTTACCTTAATAAGAGACAAATGTTATTAATAGGATACAATAATAGTTTCAACTAATAATCTAAGCTCCCACAATTCTATCTTAGCATGTTAGAACCGAGCCGAGTAAGGTGTGGAGTTGCCTGATCTCCCATCGGGCGCGTCCCAGGTGGTGGATAGGGAGCCCTGGCATCACAAGAGTGGCCTTCCCTGATGGGGTGGGTTCAACACTCGTGTGATGACTCAAAGTTGGCATAGAATCAGGGTGCCATCCGCGAACCAAACTGGCTATGGAGGAGTCCCGAAAAAAACCAATGGTAATGGAAAACAATGGTAATATTACTCCAGGTGGAATCCACACAGGTGGCAATCCACCCGTTTCGGCGGCAGGGGCATGGATTCTGGTGGCCCCAACCATTACCCAAGTCTCTCAGCTCTACGAGCGAGAGCGCATCCTGGAGGAGACGGGGGTTGCTATCGCAATCTCCTCTCCTTCAGAGTCTGAAAAACGTTTCCCTGCTTCTGAGGGCCTGAGTTGTGAGGTCTCTTCGGTGGCTGCACGACCTCCCAAAGAAGCAGGGAAATCGAAGAGCGCGGCAAGGAGGAAGAGAAGAAAGCGGCGGGCAAGGCTCATGCGGGAGAAATCCTCATGTGGCTCTGCCGGCCCTTCTGCGTCGGTGTCTTCCAAACGACCTCGGCCAGCGGAAGTGACACCCACGGAAGCTACCGAATCTACGGTGGGCACAGGCACTCCCAAGTTGTCTCGCTCTCGAGGCAAGCGGAGAAAGACGGTGGCTGAAAGCAGCACACCTCCCTGCCCTGCGGTTGCCGCCAATGGCCGAGCCACGACCACCCAAGGTACGAGCGCGGTCTTGGCGCCAGTCAATGTGGCGGGAAAAGGTTCTGCTGAGCCACGTCCCTATCGGCGCCTCGACAAAATGTCCAGCACAGCTGTCTGCCAGGCGAAATCTTCGTCAGTGGAGGATCGGGAGCTGGACCTTCGCCCAAGCACATCCAAGGGTGCGGCCAAGCCATCCTATAGCGAGAAGGCTGCTGGCCCACGACCTGTGGCTGTGATTGGAAAACTGGGGCCTGACCATCAGCTGACGGATACAGAAATCAAATACTGCAAAAGCCAACTGATGCGTCGGGTTATTGCCTCAGGTCCGGAAGCCAACGCGAAGGGCTATGAGACAAAGGACGGCACCATAAAGGTGACGTGCGCGTCTCTGGCCAACTTCGAGTGGATCAGGACCGTGGTCAATAACGTGCCCCCCATGGGGACCACTCGCTTCGCAGTCTACAGCGAGGAGAGTGTACCCCTAAGGAAGGCCATCTGCTGGATTCCGGATCCAGACCTGTCTACGGCGGATGTCCTATCCTGTATACGTGCCCAGAATCCAGGCATCAACACGAGGCTTTGGCGAGTCGTCTCGTACACCAAGAGTAAAAACCGGGAAGGGAAGGAAGGGGCTACTCTTGTGGTGCGAATGGATGAGGCCAGTGTTGATGTCATGGGCTCACGGTACGGGAACCGTCTGAGTCTCTTCTTTGGGACGGCCAGCTTCCATGTCTTTCCCAAATGATTGGCTCGGACGGTTCCTGTAGCTGTCGTCCCTTGACGGTGACGCAAATTAACTTCGAGCATTCTAAAGCCGCTACTGCACTACTAAGTACAAGGCTTTTTCAGCTGCACACATTACCCCACATAACAGCAGTGCAAGAGCCCTGGGTCTTTAGGGGCCACCTCTGTGGCTTAAGCGCGTTGAAAGGGGCCACGTTATTATGTGACAGGAGTTCTAGTAGACCTAGGACCGGTCTTATAGTATCATCCCATCTCACTGTGACGGGTCTTGAGCAATTTTGATGACAATACCTGGTAGCCGCTGAGGTGTGTTACAGAGGTAGACGCGCATAGTCGAAGTTTGTGATTGCATCTGCTTATTTTCCTTACGATGCTCTGGAAGGGCCACCACCCGGGAAGGCCACTAGTCTCGTGAGGTTCTGTGAGCGGCGCAGTCTGGGCCTCATCCTATGTTGCGATGCTAATGCCCAGCATACAATCTGGAGCAGCAGCAAGTGCAATGGACGGGGCTCTCGACTATTCGAATTTATCGCGTCCTCCTGCCTAGACGTACAAAACAAGGGCTCAGAGCCAACGTTTGTAACGGCTAGAAGGCAGGAGGTGATTGATCTAACCCTATCAAATTCAAAATTTGGGTGGTCAATCAAGAACTGGAGAGTCCTTGCCGAAGATTCGTGCTCGGACCACAGGTACATTGAGTTTCAGTGTGGCGAGGAGGCACAAATGCCATTGCCCTCTAGAAACCCACGAAAAACAGACTGGCAGAAGTTTAGGGAGGCGCTGCGGGACCTTGACTTCGAAAAGAACAGGCCATTGAGGCGGCTGTTGAGAAACTCAACGCTGCCCTAACCGATTGTTTTGAGTCAGCCTGTCCAATTCGACCCCTCCCCAGCCGGACTCCCGTTCCTTGGTGGAATCGAGAGCTCCAGATGTTGAGGCATGAGTCGAGAAAATTTCTAAACCGGGCCCTCAAGACTAACCTTGCAGAGGACTGGGAGCGATACCGTGATGTTCAGAAGAACTACAAGAGGCTTATTCGGGAATCGAAAAAAGCCTCATTTAGGGAATTCTGCAGCGGTATTGAATCTCTGAGTGGCACGGCGAAATCGGTTAGGGTCCTGAAAAGGGACCCAACGGCAAAGCTGGGGTCACTTAGGAAATCTGATGGCTCCTTCACGGAGCGGAAAAGTGAGACACTCAGCTTGCTGATGGAGTCTCATTTTCCTGGTAATCAGATAAGCATCAGCCGGCAACAGCCCTTATTGATAGAGGCAGTTGTCAGAGCTGCTACACCTTCTCGGCATGACTGGTTCGTTGCCTGATCTGTGGCGAATGAGGCCGCCATTCGATTTGCCATCAAATATTTTGGCGACTACAAGTCGCCCGGACCAGATGGCATATATCCTGCCATGCTGAAGGAGGGTGCAGAGTTCGTGACAGCGGCCCTGAAGAAAATCTTCTCGGCATGCCTGGCACTGGCTTACATACCACGCTCTTGGAGGATGGTGAGGGTCGCTTTCATCCCAAAGGTTGGAAAAGACGACTACACCAGCCCCAAAAGCATTAGACCCATCAGCATGACCTCTTTCATGCTGAAAAGTCTCGAACGACTGGTGGAACTGCGCATACGTCAGAAGTCGCTGAGGGCTCACCCTCTGTCTCTATTTCAGCATGCCTATCAGAGTGGGAAATCCTGCGAGTCGGCACTGCAAAACCTTGTTGCTAGGGTAGAGCTGGCCATCGACAGGAGGGACTACGCTATGGGCATCTTTTTAGACATAGAGGGGGCGTTTGATAATGCCACTTTTGACAGTATGTGTAACTCTGCCAGTAGGCACGGCGTAGACCGGGAGCTAGTAAATTGGATTCGTTCGATGCTGGCCCAAAGAATCGTTTCGGTGCGAGCAGAGGAAGATCTGCTAGTGTCATCTGGGGTTAATAGAGGCTGCCCCCAAGGCGGTGTGCTGTCTCCATTGCTCTGGTGCATGGTAATCGATCCTCTACTCACCACCTTAAACGAGTCGGGAGTCTACACACAAGCATATGCGGACGATGTTGCTTGTTTGGTAACAGGCCCTTCGCTTATGAGCATCTGCAGGAAAGTGCAGAAAACTCTGGATCGGATTGACACTTGGTGCTGTGCGAACGGGCTATCGCCAAATCCCGCCAAGACTGGTATTGTCCTCTTTACCAGAAGGAGGAAGCTTGATGGACTCGCTCTGCCAAAGCTAAAAGGAGTCACAATCCAGCTATCCAAGGAAATTAAATATCTTGGAGTAATCCTCGATAGTAAGCTCCTATGGAAATCACACGTTGAAGCAAAGGCATCCAAAGCACTGACAGCTTTCTGGCAGTGCAAAGGTGTCTTTGGGAAAACGTGATGTCTCTCTCCTAGCAAGGTCCTATGGATCTACACGGCTATGATAAGACCCATTATCACCTATGCATCAGTGGTCTGGATGAGCAGACTATCCCTAGTGGGAGTCAGGAGGACAATATCGAGACTACAACGCACTGCGGCCATCTGATGCTCTGATTGGTTTACCACCACTTGATGCTTTCATCCGAGGAGAGGCCTTGAAGGCCATCTGCAGACTGAAACACAGTGGGAACTGGTACGGCCCTTGTCCGGCATTGGAACACAGAGAAGGCATGTACATCGATCCAACGATTCTCTCCATGCCCCTTGACTCAATGCCATCAAGAGTCGTACTTGAAAAGAGATACAGTGTAGTGCTACCAGAGGCTCAGTTGTGGGGAGACTCAGAAAATGAGCCCGGCAAACACTGTTTTCGCATTTTTACGGATGGCTCCAGGACCGAGCATGGCTCCGGCTCTGGGGTCTACGTGGAATCCAGCGGGACAAAACTGCACTTTGCTCTTGGAATGCATGCATCTGTGTTTCAAGCGGAGGTGTATGCAGTTCAAGAAGCGATGAACTTTGTTGTGGAAAAACGATGGAGAGGCAGATCTAGATGTGTCTGCAGCGACAGCCAAGCAGCGCTTATGGCCTTAGACAGCCCTCAAACCACATCAGGGGTAGTGAAGTCCTGTAAATCCAGGCTGAACTATGTCGGTAGACATAATAGCCTGATGCTAACATGGGTCCCGGGACACGTGGGTATCGCGGGTAACGAGACCTCTGACTCCTTAGCTAAGATGGGCTCTGAAGCCAACTTCTTTGGCCCAGAGCCCGCTTTGCCACTCCCCTCTGCGGCCATCACGGCCACGGTTAGCAAATGGGTAACTACTACCCACAAGCGAACTTGGCAGGCTGAGAGAGGCTGCAGATGGACAAAACTGATGTTACCTGTCATGTCCGATCGACTGTCGCAAACCCTTCTGTCATTAAGCAGAGGGGAGTGCAGACGGCTGGTTGGACTGATGATGGGCCACTTTCTGTGGGCGAAGCACATGGAAAGGTTGGGCATCTCAGACAGTGTACTCTGCCCAGCTTGTGAAGAAGAGGATGAGACGGCGGACCACTTCCTGTGTGTCTGCCCCGCCTTCGCCCGAATCAGGTTTGAGGTCTTTGGCACTGATGTGTTAAGAAGCGACCATCTTGGCTCCTTGGCACCACAAGATCTACTCAGATTTCTTCGGAGATCAGGTAGATTTAAAGAAAATTAAAAGGGAATCCAAGTGTAGTACAATGGACTCAATTAATGTCTGAGTGCTGCACTTGCTAGTTGTCCCGACAAAAAAAAAAAAAAAAGGTTTTAACTATATGGTATACTGGAAACCCCCTTTTGATATGTTTGCTTTGAGCTGGTGAGATTGGTATTCTGTTACCTGAGTATGCAGGTGTGAAAATCTGCAGAAATGGTTTTCAGGCTAATTCCAAGTTTGCCCCCGTCCCGTTAAAACCCTGGCAGGACTCAGAAAACGCTCTCATTTCGTTGTCATTAAGTTGGCCGCGTAGGCTCAGTTCATTTAATCCTGCTAATACCGATGTGGCTCTGAACCCAATTCTTCGTGGTCTCTCTGTCTACATAGATAACCATGGGATCAAATAGATAACTACGCATACGAGTAAGGAGAACGGCTCTGAGTGGGTACCCAACAGATAAGCAACAATTAAACACAAAAAAAAAACAACCAAACTGAAGAACGAAACATTAAAAAAACAAAATTGGCTTGCCACGGAGGACATAGATCCTTTCAGGAAAAGCTCAGGGTTGGCTCATTCACCGGCAAGATCTCCCACGGATCGGATTTGCCGAGTCGCTGAGCCACAGAGCATTACGGGTCCGGGCTCACCCGCTAACAGATCAGCGCAGAAACAAGATCTGGAAACAGAAAACTCGTTAGCAATCTGGGGGAACATATGAGAGCCCTCGTGAACATGCTAAAGGAAAACGAAGGAAAGCGCCGTAACATCCATCAACCTATAAGGGATGTTATATTTAGTTGCAGCTGTAGCGGGATACCCTGCCATGAGCGTAGCGTACACAAATGTCTCCCAAGCCAAGAAATACCACAGAGATTAGACGCCAAAAAGCTGGCAGTGAGGTTTCTCCGGCAATTAAAACAAAAAGAAAGAAGCAGAAGCACTGGGAAAAACGCAACACGGGGAAAAGTTGATGTACCAGCTTCTTCTCACCCAGTCCAGACGAAGCCTACAAACGAGTAGACACTGGTAAAAAATAAAAACCCAAACAAGGCCAAACACGACGCCATAATAATTGAAAACACGGGAACAAGTTCTTACGACATTTTAAAGAAAGTGACAAGCGACGAAAAATTCAAAAACTTCGCTGAATCAGTACCAAAAAGGCGATCTCTTAATCGAACTGACGAAATCGTGCCAAAAATCTACCGATTTCAAAACTATCGTGGATGCTACCTTAGGTAGCGAAGCAACAGTGAAGGCGCTTACCCATCGCATCACAATAGAATGCAAGGACATCGATGAAGTGACCTCCAATTCAGAGCTGCCCTACGCGATTAAATCTTTGCGTGGTTTTAGCGATGTGGGGTTGACAGATATGGACTCCGAGCAGCCTATGCGGGGACTCAAACGGCCATCATCAGCATGCCAGCTCTGAAAACCAAAAAACTAATAGAGATTGTCAAAGCAAAATTGGATGGTTCGTCTCTCGCTTACGAGAACGTGCCTCGTTACAAAAATCCCATAGATGTCTAGAATACGGTCACATACCTCGCAACTGTGCAAGTGCAATCGATAGATCTAAGCAGTGCAGGAAATGTCAATGACGGTCACTTCGCCAAGGATTGTCAAAATAGTCCGAAATATGTGCTCTGTGAGACCAACAAAAGGGAGAACATCAACCATATTACCGGGAGCTATAGGTGCACTGCATTCAGGAGAGCTCTAACAAATAAAAGTAGATGGAAATTGTTCAGATAAATCTTAACCACTGTGAGGCCGCCCAAGACCTATTATCACAAAGAGTTAAAGAAATTAGAGCAGATATTGCCCTTATAAGTGAGCCGTACAAGTGTGAAAACCACAGAGCATGGACCTCCGACAGCGAAAACTGCGCGGCCATCTGGCTTTGGGGGACTCGCTTTCTAAGAGAATCACAGTGATTAGCCCGGCAGGCGCTAAAAAAAGGCATTAAAACTAGCAAGCAAGAAAGTTTCAAGAAGCTTTGTGAGGAAGCTGATCAACCCCTGAGACACCGCGTAACGGGTGGTATTATCCAGAGCAAAAAGTGTACACACACCCCAAATTACTTGCCCAGTAAGATTGCACAAAATTGTTACTACTCTCTTCCTTCAAAGATCCAAAAACATTTTGTCATCCTGCATTCAATACGAAGCAGGTGACATCCCTCGTGTGACCGAACAAGAACTCCAAGTTGCGTGTAATAAAATAAAGTCTAAGAAAGCTCTAGGTCCAGATGGTGTACCAAATAGAGCCCTGAAATTAGCAATTTCCAAACATCCGGACATATCTCTCGCAGTTTTGCAAACCTGCCTTAACGAAGGAACTTTTATAAACAGGTGGAAGAAGCAAACACTTGTGCTTTTAATGGAAAATTCTGGAGAGAATTATTTGCGACAGGTTGTTGTCTTTCGCTGAAGACAAAGGTATTCTATCCACTTGCTAGTTTGGCTTCAGGAAATCTCGCTCAACAGTGGATGCTATCAAATGCGTGGTAGTTTAAGCAACAGATGCCATTGAAGGCAAGATATGGCGCGGCGAGAAAAAAGAAAACTGCACTGCTGTAACTCTGGACGTTAGAGTTAGGCATTGAGGAGTATATCGTATTGGCAGGGGTTCCTCAAGGATCAGTTCCGGGCCTACTGCTATGGAACCTAATGTATGACGGCGTTCTAAGACTGAATATGCCCCCTAAAACTAAAGTCATTGGATTCGCGGATGACATCGCGGTGGTAATGGTAGCAAAACATATCCACGAAATTGAGCGGATCGGCAGCGAATCAGTAAGATCAAGACTTGGCCAAGGTCTATGAAGCTAGAATTAGCTGAGCAAAAGACCGATGTAGTTCAAATAAGCAGCAGGAAGATAGTAGAAACTATAAATGTAAATGTTGGGTCTGTAACCATTACTCCGAAACTTGCTATAAAATACCTAGGAGTGATAGTTGACTGCCGTTTAAACTTCAAAACGCACCTGGAATACGCTGTGAAGAAGGCATTGGGTGTGCAGCCCTGCCTGTCGCGAATCATGCCAAACAATGGCGGACCTAACCACAGCAAAATAGTGCTATTTAGAGGGTGGTCAGCTCGGTTCTCTTATATTCCGCACCGATCTGGGCTGACGCACTGAACATTAAATAGCTTCACAAAAAACTGACAGCCGTCTACAGGCTAAGCGCTTTGCGAACTATCTGCGGCTTCGTTATAGCAGGGCTAGTCCCCTTGGACATTTGGGCGAAAGAAATGCCGAGAGTGTGTATAAGGCTATCTGAACACGACGGTAGAGAAAGTCGTAAAACTATTGCAGAAGATGAAAGGCCTCGTTCGATCGCCCACTGGCAAGACCGGTGGAACAGATCACCGAAAGGTAGATGGACGCTTGCGCTAATACCTATCCTTATGACGTAGTTAGAAAGGAACCATGGAGAAACAAACTTCCACCTAACCCAATTTCTTTCAGGGCATACAGTATTTCGAAAATACCTCCATACATTCGGCCATGACAGTTCCCCAAACTGCCCAATCTGCACGGATAGGGAAGAAGACGCTGATCACGTCTTGTTTCAATGCCCACGCTATGCTCCCGAAGCTTGTGGTATATTAAACGGAGAAAGTATTATAGATTTTATGCTAAAATCGAGCGATAACTGGAAGCGAATCTGCGCGCATACAAAATATATCCACAATGATCTAGGACGCGGGGGGTTCGCAGACGAAATAACTAGCAGCCTATGAGCTAACCAGCCCCGTGAGGTTGTTCCTTCTTGGACAGTCCTGCGGGGAGAGTGGTAGATAGTGGAGAGGTGTTTAGTACGTAGGTGTAGCTCTGAGGCTAAAAGTCGTGCATACCGATATGCCGGTATAGCAGTACTCGTGAGAGTTCCCTCTTCATGGGCGTCATCCCGGAAAAAAACAAACACTCACCTGGAATCAGTTGACGTGCGGAAGGGGGATTATGTTACTATGAAGATGGGGGATGAAGTGTACGTTGCTTCTTGGGGGAATGCACACAGAGGCGTATGGCAGTTGTGCCAGTAGCCTAAATACCGACCATTGTGGTAGAATGCCACTCCTGCACGAGGTGCCCCTGCTTTTAACCAAAAATGGCGGATCTAGAGAGGCAAACCTCGAAAAAACCCGTAATCCTAGGTGTAATTCGAACCGTGCCTATAGAATGAATGGCACTACGTAAGTGTGTCTTATAACGGTGACCTCCAGATATCGGGCGCCCTCTGGTTGTAATTAGCTCTACCGCGACACCGGGGCACTGTCGTGGCTCGACCTTCCCTTCCCCTTCACTCGTGGGACCACATGGCAGAGTCAAACAATGATTTATTAAAAAAGGCAGGAGTGCCTAATATAAACCAGGTCGATAACGACCTTTCGGTAAACAGTGCCGAACTACCAACAACATCGCAGGCAGCTAAGGGCAAACAATGCCCTCCAACTGTCAGCGAAATCACGGATATGGAAGTTGATGACATGGCCCTGGGACCAGATGGCAAAGCTTCTACAATATCACCAGAGGAAGAGGAGAAACTACTATCTTCTCTCACTCGTGACTCAGGAAGAAAGGATGAAGACAAGGTGCGGCTTTGCGGTGCCGCCAGAAAGCGTCTAAAGCACCACGCCAAAGCAAAGCTCCCCTAAGCGTGCCAATTTACAGAAGAGCTCTAGCGTTGGAAAAAAAGCAGAAGAGACTACCGAAACGGAAGGACCAAAGGCAGCAGGGCCTAATCCAGAAGTCAAGGTAGACTCAACAAAAATGTCTTACAAAGACGCGGCGTGTAGCACGAAGTTGGGAATAATACCTCCTGACTATCCAACTACAATATGGTCGACGGAAAGACTAACGGCCATACCACATGCTATCCTGTAGGCTATAAGGAAAAAGCAGACTGGTGCTGCAAAGCCCAAATTTAATACCTGCACCTTTCGCCCAGGATATATAGTTATATCATGCGGCTGCGATGATACGGCTAATTGGCTAAAGGAAGCAGTTCCTAAGCTGAAGCCGTGGAAAGATGCACAGCTGAAGATTGTGAAGGAGGCGGATATACCGCGCCCACAAATCTTCGTTGGTTACTTTCCAGAATTGGACAGCACCTCAACTGAGGATATTATTAGCCTCCTTGACGGCCAAAACGAGGGCCTCAACACGAATGACTGGCGGGTGCTCAACAGAGTGCGCAAGGGTACTGTGGTAGAAATTACTATTGCTATCGACCCAATCTCCGCCGAAGTCATAAAAAAATCCAACAATTGGCTGAACTACGTGTTCGGTAAAACCCAACTTCGGCCAAAATCTAAAGGCCCGATTGATCCACCTAAGGTTACCGAAAAGGACTCTGAACCCCCGGCGAAACAAAGCTCTGAGGAAGCGGGAACTTTGACTCCAACGGCTTCAATAGCCCAGGACGATAAGGCCAGCTGCTCATGGCGCCATAACGTGGCCGAGAGTATTCGCATGCGACCCCCGCTGCAGGCTGATAAAAAAGCGCACAGCCACAACAAGGATCGAAGAGGGGATCAGATGTCCGCTGAGGAAGCAGTCCTGCTGAAAAGCAACCGAGGCAAGAAAAAGGCAGCCATTGTCAAACGAAGGATCACTAGATGACCTGGCCAAAGCGAAAACCTCACAACCCCAGAAGGCAACTCGGATGCCTTCAAATAAATCTCCATCACGCAAAAGCAGCCTCGGACGTGCTTACGAGGAGATTTAACCAAGAACTCTTGGGTGTAGCTTTCATTCAAGAACCATGGGTACGTAAAGGAGCGTAAACGGTAAGTTGATATATGCTGCTAACAAAGACCGTCCCAGAGCGGCGTTGATAATAAATAATCAACTAACCTTTATCCCAATATCACAATTTATTACAGAAGACCTGGTGGCGATTTGGGTAAAAGTGCCAACGAGCAAAGGTGAGCATGAGGTAGTACTTGCCTCCGTCTACCTTCCAGGAGATGAGGTTACTGCTCCAACAAGGGAGGTTATAGCCCTGGTGGAATATTGTCAGCAGAAACGTCTCCGGTGGATCCTCTGCTGTGATGCAAATGCGCACCACACAGCGTGGGGGAGCACAAACATAGATCCAAGAGGTGAACACCTTCTTGAATTTCTACTTAGGTATAATATATCTATCCTAAATCGAGGCAACGAACCTATCAGAGGAGAAGTCCTTGACATCACTCTCTCTAGCCATAATGTTTTGTCCGAAGTCTAAAATTGGCATGTGTCATAGGAAACATCTATGTCGGATCACATACATATTAGATTCGATATAGGTGCAACCAAACCACAAATGACAATTTACAGAAACCCCAGAAAAACTAATTGGGACTACTTTCACTTCTGTTTAGAACAAAGTGTTAGCTGCTCTAGGCGTCACATTCAGCTTATATCTGAGCTTGAGTTCGAATCGAACGAACTACATTCAAACATAATATCTCCGTTTTACGAAAGTTGCCCAGTAAAAGTGAAAAAGCCACAAAGAAATGTTCCTTGGTGGAATAGTACACTTTCCAACCTGCGTAAAGAAACAAGAACCTTATGGAATAGAGCTAAAGCAATGGGGGACTGGTCCTCCTACTCGACAGCCCTAACCAACTACAATAAAGAATTGAGGAAATCTAAAAGGGCTACTTGGAGGAATCACTGTGAAAAGATTTGTAGTCTTCCGGATGCTATTTGTATCCAAAAAGCCCTACTAAAAGATCACTAAAACGGCATTAGTACCCTGAAAAAGTCAGATGGAAGCTACAAAAGGAATCCAGAGGAAACCAGTCAACTTCTGCTGGACACTCACTTCCCTGGATCACTTGTGCTAGACGAGATCTCTGTACCGGCAGAAACTACTACATGTGCGAATGCTGAGAACTTAAAACTAGCAAACAAGCTATTCCATAAAAAGCGGGTACAATGGGCGATATCAACATTCAGCCCATACAAATCTCCTGGTCCTGATGGGATATTCCCCTGTCTTTTACAGCAGGGTGCACACCATATTATCCCTAATTTGACCAGACTATACAAAGCAAGCTTACTGCTGGGATATTTGCCTACAAAATGGGCTGAGGTTAAGGTCGTATTTATTCCAAAGGTAGGGAAAAAACCCGAACAATTGCCTAAATTATACAGACCAATTAGTCTCAGCTCATTTTTCCTAAAACAATGGAAAAGAAAGTTGATCAGTATATAAGGGAAAACAATCTAGCTAACTTCCCCCTGCATCGACTTCAATTTGCCTATTAACAGGGAAAATCCACTGAGACTGCAATACACAGCCTGGTAACAGTTATTGAAAAGCCTCTTGAGTCCAAACAGATAGCTCTATGTGCATTTATTGACATATCAGGAGCTTTTGATAACACTTCCTATCAGGCAATCCATAATGCCCTATATCTAACGGAGGTACCTGAACCCATCACTAGATGGATAATATTCATGCTGAAATCTAGGACGATCAGCACCGAACTAGGAGGAACAATCAAATCTATTAAAGCCACAAGAGGTTGCCCTCAAGGTGGCGTACTTTCTCCTCTTTTGTGGACTCTAGTCATAGATGAACTTCTCCACAAACTGAGTAACCTAGGATTTCACACTCAGGGTTACGCTGATGACCTAGTAGTTTATGTATTAGGCTGGCATGAGGAAACCATTTCGGATCGCATGCAGCAAGCCCTTACAATAATAAACAAATGGTGCACGGAAAAAGGGCTCTCCATCAACCCATCCAAAACAACACTTGTACCGTTTACTAGGAGAAGGAACATAAATCTCAAATGTCCGACCCTTAATGGAACAACACTTCAACTCTCGACAGAAGCGAACTATCTTGGCGTCAGTCTTGACAAAACGCTTACGTGGAATTCCCATATTGAGAGAGCTACTTCAAAAGCCACAAGGGCATTCTTTGCCTGTACAAGGCTTTTTGGTAAGACATGGGGACTAAACCCTAGAATGACCTTCTGGTCATTCACCACAGTTGTGAAACCCATAGTCTCTTATGCATCCTTAGCATGGTGGCCCAAGGTCAAGCAAAGAAAGGCAGCAAACGAATTAAGCAAACTGCATCGCCTGATAAGTGTTGGTATTACAGGTGCTATGAAAACATGTCCCACGGATGCATTGGGTGTGCTCCTGAATATACCACCGCTTCCAATTCTAATTGAAAGGGAAGCTCGCTCGATGGCCTTAAGATTAAAAGGTATATCTGAACTTAAAAGTGGGGATATGAAAGAACATTTAAAGATCTTGGAAGACTTCCTACATAGTCCCATTCTTCATAGGGATGATATACTATCACCCAAACCAATATTCTTCAGGAACTTCCAAGCTATAATTAATGAAGGAACAGACTGGAGAACTAACTCTATCACTTTCAAACCTGGCTCCCAGCTATGGTTTACTGATGGTTCCAAATTGGAAAATGGTAGAACAGGGGCAGGAATCAATGGGCCCAAATTCAAAAAATCGATTCCGATGGGATCCTACCCAACAATATTCCAGGCAGAAATACATGCCATTGAAATATGTGTGAGAGAATGCCTTAGAAGGAAAATGAGAGGTAATCACATGTACATACTTTCAGATAGCCAAGCGGCTCTAAAAGCCCTTCTATCAACAACTATCACCTCTAAATTGGTAAATGATTGCCTAAACCTTCTAAACACGTTAGGAAACCTCAACATAGTAACACTATGCTGAATTCCGGGACATGAAAGACATGAGGGAAATGAAATGGCTGATGACCCTGCAAAACAAGGAGCAAATATGCAACTTACTGGTCCTGAGCCTTTCTGTGGACTGACAAAAGGCAACAATAATGAATTCCTTAGGAAATGGGAAGAAAGAAAACTTGCCGCACACTGGCTGAACTGTGCCGGTCAGCGTCAAGCCAAACTATTCCTAAGTCCCAACAAAGGAATATCTGACAAATTTCTCTCACTAAACAGAATAGATCTGCGTCTTTTAACAGGATACCTTACAGGTCACTGCAGCCTGAGGTACCATCTAAATAATATTAGTCTATCCGAGACCAATGTCTGCCGCTTTTGCGAAATGGACATAGAAAGCTCAGAACATGTGCTTTGTGAATGTCCTGCGTTGGGCAGACAGAGACTGCACCACCTTAGTGATACCGTAGTATCTTCATGCAATCTTTGGAACAACAAACTCAAAATTGTGCTAAAATTTTGAAAAAGCCTAAAACTCTAGGGTTACACAATAGGCCTTTCACAATAGATCAGCTCTGGTCGCAGTGCGTAATGGCCTTCTAAGAATAATAATAATAATAATACTTTGAAGAAACAACTCGGTGAAAAATAAAAATCTCTTTGAATCGCAAATATTTTGAAAACTTATTTAAAACATTTAAAGGCTTTAAATAACGACGCGTACCTGTGCGTTGACTTTAGAATATGTTTTGAAAAACGATTTGCCAAAATAAAACGCAATCATATCCTGCATTATTCAGAGATGTTGTGGCCCCCATTCGATAGGGCTCGCGCTTGAAACCCGCTGTAGACATGAAACACCAAAGCTATAGAAAAGATTTCTTCTAATGCCGGTCGACTATCGAAGGTCGAAGGCTATGTCAAAGACTCCAAGGTTATTGCTGCCATGAAAAGTCTCCTAATAAAAAACATCTCGTCATTCGGACATAAAACTATAGCTCTTTCCATTTGAGGAAAAACACCAAGGCGTACACCACAAATGGAAGGACCTGCGCCAACACCCAACACCCACCGAAGGGAAGAAGCGTCAACTATACATATACATATGTAGGATTGGCGAAATCCTGAAATAAGCGGTAACTCCAATATAGAAATTGAATATAGCAACAATTGCGACAAGGTGAAGTGGATAGACGCACTGCCATGCAGACGTGAATTTTAAGCCACTTAATTTTTAAATTTTCAATAAATTAAACAATTTACAGTCTGTTACATAAGAGCGTGGTCACTGTTAAATAATAACAACAATTGATTTTTCGAAAATTCGCAAATTTATTGATAATTTGGTCGTCAATACTCAATGCAAATACCTCAGTAGCAAGTCCAATCTCCTGCATTGTCAGTTATGACCTGGCACCGTCGCGTCATACTTTCCACTAGTTTTTCTACCGGAAAAGACCTGCAAATTTTCCGAATTTCCAATCTAAAGTGACAACTCCGTTTTGCGCCTTCCACTCGCTACGCGCTCGACTCCAATGTTTCGGATCATTGTCTTCTTGAAGGATCCAGCTTTCACTTTTCTTGATATACCATTGCTTAGCAGATGGTAGCAAAGCCTTTTGATATATTTTATTAATTTTTTCGGCATTTAGGTTCTCGGTAAATAAGAACAAAATACTGAAACCTTTGTTTGAGAAGCACCCCCAAACATGGACCTAAATCGAAACTCCCCCAGCCACCAGAGGGAGTCTCACTGGTCTCATATGCCGACGACTGCACGATAATGGCGTTGGGCAATGACATTGATGGCCTATGCTCAAAAGTAAACGACTACCTCGCCCGCCTTTCTCGCTTCTTCACTGCGAGAAACTTAAAACTTTCTCCCACTAAATCCACGGCGACCCTTTTTACCACCTGGACAAAGGAGGTCAAGCTGCCACTTCAGGTACACGTCGACGATACCCCAATACCGACGATAAACAACCCCAGAATTTTGGGAGTCACCTTTGACAGCTTGCTCTCCTTTTCGGTGCACACAACCGCTATTGCAACGAGAGTACAGAATCGCAACAAGGTCCTCAAGTCGCTTGCCGGCAGCACTTGGGGCAAAGACAAAGAAATGTTGCTGTCGACTTTCAAAGCAATAGGCCGGCCGGTTCTGAACTATGCCGCGCCTGTCTGGTCGCCTGGAACCAGTGATACGCAGTGGACGAAGCTTCAGACCTGCCAGAATACTGCCATCAGGACCGCGACAGGATGTCTCCTGATGTCCCCTATCCAACACTTGCATGACGAGGCGCACATGCTCCCGGTTAAGGAGCATAACAAAATGCTCGGCAAGCAGTTTCTGCTTGGGTGTCACCGTAGGCCTCAACCATGCAGACACCTGCTCGAGCCTGAGCCACCTCCCAGGCACATCAGGAGACACTTCCTCAACTACGTGGACGAGATCCAGGACAAAACGGACAGACCACTCCAGGATACAGACAGGCAATTAACGACATTCATCGGGAGGCCCTTACCACCTTCCTAAGCTCCCGACCCCCGAATGCCGTTATCGGAGTCCAACCACCACCTATCGCAGACGAAGAGCTCCAGCTTCCTCGAGAGTCCCGCGTAATCTTGGCACAATTACGTTCTGGATATTGTAGCAGGTTAAACTCCTACCTATCCAGAATCGACCCCGACATACTAAACATATGTCCAGCATGTGAAGGTATCCCGCACGACACTAACCACCTCTTCACATGCCCCATCAAACCCACTCATCTAACACCTCTCTCCCTCTGGACCCAACACGTCGAAACTGCCAGTTTCCTGGGCCTACCGTTAGATGAGCTAGACGAAGACGACCGGTAATTACACTACACTGACAGGGCGAAGATACTGCTACAACAACAACAACATGGACCTAGACGGGGTGTTTAACAGTCCGTTGAAGCATCCTACTGGTGGACGTTGTCCAGGCGTGTTTGATGCTCGCAAATGCCCAGAAGGAGGATTCATCAGAAATAATTACGTTGCTCTAATCGCGGTCCAAGTTTTCCTTCGCCCATTCCACTCGTTTTTCAACGTGTTTTGCACTCAACATTGGTTTTTCCAAAGCACTGCGATATTTCAGTTTATTGGCAAGCAAGTGACTATACTAGCTTTATATTTAAAACCTCTTTTATTTGTACAACCGTGTTTAATAGTAAAACAGATGAAAAGTCCCACATATACGATACATCGATCGTTTATATATATATATATATGCATATATTTGTATATAACTTTTCTTATATATGTATATATCTTGTGTATGATATTAAAAAAAAAGTCTATTATTTATCTATTATTGAACGCGCCGAGTGTATGATTTGCTTGTTATTGAAGTTATTAAAAAATCCTTTTATATACTCGTATATTTTCCTGTATAAGTTAATCATTATGGGCATTTACTCGTTAAGAAGTATCCTAGAATACACGACATGCATTATTTCAAAGTATGATATATAGGGAACGATAAGTGGCTGTAATAACTTCAATTCTTAAGACAAGGTATATTTTTCACATGCAATGTTTTAATATGATCCGTGAAAGTTAAACGCGAGTTTATTCTACAGCTCTTACTCGTACTAGTAACAACGGATCGGAATTTAAATTCGGATTCTCCCAATCTTATTTATTTATTTACATTATGATATATTATATAATAAAAAATAATTACATTACAGTAGTAGCACAACTAGCATCTAATATATTATGTTATTATTATATTATATTATATTATATTATTTTATATTATATTATATTATATTATATTATATTATATTATATTATATTATATTATATTATATTATATTATATTATATTATATTATATTATATTATATTATATTATATTATATTATATTATATTATATTATATTATATTATATTATATTATATTATATTATATTATATTATATTATATTATATTATATTATATTATATTATATTATATTATATTATATTATATTATATTATATTATATTATATTATATTATATTATATTATATTATATTACATTATATTATATTATATTATATTATATTATATTATATTATATTATATTATATTATATTATACTAGCATCACCCAGTGGGCTTCGCACCACCATACATAAAGTGTTTGTTTTATATCGCAAGAAATTTTTCATATTAAGTTTTCTTTATAGAACTCGTAAAATGTTTAAACAGTTGAATTAGCTGATTTTTTTCATTTAACATACTTTCTAAAGATGTCACAATAGCCTTTTCTGTACTTTTTTAAAATTTGATTGGGGTGGTCACCTATATACAGGTAAGGTACCGGTTCAAACACATCCTAGGGTTATCCAGGTCCACGTTTTGGTCTATATCTCGAGACCCTAGTTACGGAGGGGCATTAAAAATACTCTATACTATAGAATCACCAGCAGCTTCCATTTGCTACCCATATTGTACAAACACATCCTAGGGTTACCCCGGTCCACGTTTTGGATTATATCTCGAGACCCTAGTCACGGAACGGTATGAAAAATACTCTATACTATAGAAATCATCAACAGCTCCCATTTGCTACCCATATTGTACGAACACATCCTTAAGTTATCGGGGTCCACATTTTGGGCGATATCTCGAGACCCTAGTTACGGAGCGGCATCAAAAATACTCTATACTATAGAATCATCCACAGCTTCCATTTGCTACCCATATTGTACAAACACATCCTAGGGTTACCCGGGTTCACGTTTTGGCCTATTTCTCGAGACCCTGGTATCCGATTCTTAAAATTTTAAAACACAAACCATCTACTGAATAGTCCAAACAAAGCCTAAAAATTTGGTTTGGATAGGTGAGCCCGTTCGCGAGTTTTAAGCGAATATAGGGACAGATTTTCACATCTATACTAATATTATAAAGAGGAAAACTTTGTTTGTTTGTTTGTTTGTTTGTTTGTTTGTTTGTTTGTTTGTTTGTTTGTTTGTTTGTAACGAATAGGCTCAAAAACTACTGGACCGATTTTAAAAATTCTTTCACCACTCGAAAACTACATTATCCAGGAGTAACATGGATTACATTTTATTTTGGAAAAAAATAGGGTTCCGTAATATATTTGGATTTTTCGGACACAAACTGAAAAAAAACTTATATCTATACTAATATTATAAAGAGGAAAACTTTGTTTGTTTGTTTGTTTGTTTGTTTGTTTGTTTGTTTGTTTGTTTGTAACGAATAGGCTCAAAAACTACTGGACCGATTTTAAAAATTCTTTCACCACTCGAAAACTACATTATCCAGGAGTAACATGGATTACATTTTATTTTGGAAAAAAATAGGGTTCCGTAATATATTTGGATTTTTCGGACACAAACTGAAAAAAAACTTATATCTATACTAATATTATAAAGAGGAAAACTTTGTTTGTTTGTTTGTTTGTTTGTTTGTTTGTAACGAATAGGCTTAAAAACTACTGGACCGATTTTAAAAATTCTTTCACCACTCGAAAACTACATTATCCAGGAGTAACATGGATTACATTTTATTTTGGAAAAAAATAGGGTTCCGTAATATATTTGGAGTTTTCGGACACAAACTGAAAAAAAACTTATATCTATACTAATATTATAAAGAGGAAAACTTTGTTTGTTTGTTTGTTTGTTTGTTTGTTTGTTTGTTTGTTTGTTTGTTTGTAACGAATAGGCTCAAAAACTACTGGACCGATTTTAAAAATTCTTTCACCACTCGAAAACTACATTATCCAGGAGTAACATGGATTACATTTTATTTTGGAAAAAAATAGGGTTCCGTAATATATTTGGATTTTTCGGACACAAACTGAAAAAAAACTTATATATAAAATAAAGTCAACTTTTTGTGTGTGTTCGCTAACCGGCCGTGTCTGCACCGAATTAAACCAAACTTACACACATTGTTAAGAAGGTATTGAAGATGGTTTCCGTATAGTTTGGATACCTATTGGAGGATAGGGCTCGAGATATAGGTCAAAACGTGGACCCGGGTAACCTTCGGATGTGTATGTACAATATGGGTATCAAATGGAAGCTGTTGGTGAATGCTTTAGTTCAGAGTATTTCCATCCGCTCCGTGACTAGGGTCTCGAGATAGAGACCAAAACGTGGACCCTGGAATGTGTTTGTACAATATGGATATCAAATTGAAGCTGTTGGTGAATGCTTTAGTACAGAGTATTTTTCATGCCGGGGTCTCGAGATATAGGTCAAAACGTGGACCCGGGTAACCTTTGGTTGTGTATGTACAATATGGGTATCAAATGAAAGCTGTTGATAAGTGCTTTAATACGGGGTAGAATGTGTTTGTACAATATGGATATCAAATGAAAGCTGTTGATAAGTGCTTTAATACGGGGTAATTTTCATACCTATTGATGACTAGGGTCTCGAAATATATGCCAAAACGTGGACCCGCCGTGTCTTTGAACCGAATTAAACCAAACTTACACACATTGTTAAGTAGGTATTGAAGACGATTTCCGTATAGTTTGAATACCTATTGGTAGATAGGGTCTCGAGATATAGGTCAAAACGTGGACCCGGGTAACCTTCGGACGTGTATGTACAATATGGGTATCAAATGGAAGCTGTTGGTGAATGCTTTAGTACAGAGTATTTTTCATGCCGGTACGTGACTGGGGTCTCGAGATATAGGTCAAACGTGGACCCGGGTAACCTTTGGTTGTGTATGTACAATATGGGTATCAAATGAAAGCTGTTGATAAGTGCTTTAATACGGGGTAATTTTCATACCTATTGATGACTAGGGTCTCGAAATATATGCCAAAACGTGGACCCGCCGTGTCTTTGCACCTAATTAAACCAAACTTATGCATATTGTTAAGTAAGTATTGAAAATGGGTTTCGTAAAATTTGGTTGTAATTCGGAGCAGTGGCAACGGGTACAGCGTTCTTTTGAGCCAGCCATAATGTCGCTTACTTTTTTAACGCTTGGGGCGGAACTGAACTGTCAAATTGACAGTGTGAGTTACAATGTGTCAATATTTCTTTCTGATTTGGATGCCATAAGGAAAAAACGTAAGTGCAACATGTAAAAATTGTTTGTGAATTTTTTTGGAGTGGATTTTGGAACAGTGAATAATTTCTTACAAATTTGAGAATTTAATGTGAAATCCGAATAAAATTATGTGTTCGTGGAAAAAAAATTTTTTTTCGTTTTTTTTTTTGAAAAATATAAATGGATAATGGTTAAAAAAGCTCCAATGCTTAATAAAACATATAAATTGAAACGAAAAATTCATGGATGATCAGGAAAAAAGACGATTGTTAATTCATATGCGTTGATTTGAAATTTAAAAACAATCTTCTTTTTTCCTGATTTTCAATTTATATTTTATATTTACTCTAAAACAAATAGAAAAACAAAAAATATTGTTTATGCCAAAGCGCTTGAATAAAGAATAAAGAAATAAATAATATGAAAATCATATATTTTCTGTTCTAAACCATATCTATTCTATTTTAGTGTGCCCAGCGAAGGGGACCGGGTTTGCTAGTATAAAATAAAGTCAACTTTTTGTGTGTGTTCGCTAACCGGCCGTGTCTGCACCGAATTAAACCAAACTTACACACATTGTTAAGAAGGTATTGAAGATGGTTTCCGTATAGTTTGGATACCTATTGGAGGATAGGGCTCGAGATATAGGTCAAAACGTGGACCCGGGTAACCTTCGGATGTGTATGTACAATATGGGTATCAAATGGAAGCTGTTGGTGAATGCTTTAGTTCAGAGTATTTCCATCCGCTCCGTGACTAGGGTCTCGAGATAGAGACCAAAACGTGGACCCTGGAATGTGTTTGTACAATATGGATATCAAATTGAAGCTGTTGGTGAATGCTTTAGTACAGAGTATTTTTCATGCCGGGGTCTCGAGATATAGGTCAAAACGTGGACCCGGGTAACCTTTGGTTGTGTATGTACAATATGGGTATCAAATGAAAGCTGTTGATAAGTGCTTTAATACCGGGTAGAATGTGTTTGTACAATATGGATATCAAATGAAAGCTGTTGATAAGTGCTTTAATACGGGGTAATTTTCATACCTATTGATGACTAGGGTCTCGAAATATATGCCAAAACGTGGACCCGCCGTGTCTTTGAACCGAATTAAACCAAACTTACACACATTGTTAAGTAGGTATTGAAGACGATTT
>JAYXIM010048927.1:0-42458 GCA_037575425.1 Anastrepha fraterculus
CAACTCCATATAGACATCTTTTTCGCTCAAAAATTAAAATTTATTACGTGTTTGGATTCTTATTCGAAGTATCTAGTTATTAAATATATTGAGGATAAGACAAATTTAGAAGATAAAATTTTAGAACTTTTACAAACGTTTCCAGATGTTAAAAGTATAGTTATAGATAACGAACCAGGTTTTAGTACGATACAGTTTAAGTCTTTAATGGAAAGGTTCAACATACAGATTTACTACTGTGCACCACGTCACAGTACTAGCAACGGGCAAATAGAGAGGGTTCACTCCACACTGATAGAAATATCTCGATGTTTGAACCAGGAACATAGTTTAATAAGTGATTATGAGTCAATTATGAAGGCAGTTCAGCAGTATAATAAGACAATTCATTCGGTTACAGGTAAAAAGCCTTGTAATATTTTGTTTAATAGGGAAACACATGGAAATATGAGGGATATGTTAAAAAATGCTCAGGAAAAAATGTTGGAGCATCACAACAAAAAACGGGTTAAAAAAAATTATCATAGAGGAGAGGTTATATATGAAAAGTTATATGGGGAAAGGAATAAACTAAAACCCAAATATAAAAGACAAATAGTAGTAGAAGATTTAGGGAATAGGGTTAAAATACAAAGCAGAAACAGAATAATTCATAAGGACAATATTAAAGTTTAATTTTATTGTATTATAGGAAAAATGGGGAAATTTATACAAATTTCATTAATAATGTTATATGTCACCATAATCACATCAGACATAATTGATTATACAAGAGAAAACTATATACTTGTAGAGGAGGAAGATGCAGCGATTTTTGAAAGTTATGGGTCAATATACCATTTAACAAATCTGTCATTATTTGAAAGCATTGTAGAAAACTATAGAAACAGCAAGGAGATAATATTACTTGAAGACTCAAGTATGGATTTTGAAATACAAATAATAGAAACATTGTTAGGAAAATTAAAAATTAATAATAGATCAAAAAGGGGAATTAATGAACTTGGGACGGTTTGGAAATGGATTACCGGTACACCTGATCATGATGATTTTATGCAAATAACAAATAAAGTAAATGATTTAATAGAAAATAACAATAAACAGTTTACAACAAATTCTCAAATATTTAAAACAATTAAGGAATTAACACGGATATTAAAACAATTACAAGGTAGCTCTAATGAAAAAACTATATTAAAACAAAGAAATAAGTTAATAATTAATGAACTTGAAAATACAGTGGAAACAATTACATTGTCAAAAGTAGGAATATTGAATCCATTAATTTTGGATATAGCAGAAATAAAAGAAATAGTTAGCGAAGAAAGAGTTAATGTAACAATATCAGACCTTATGGACGTTTCAAACTTTAAAATTGCACAAAAAAACAATTTAATAGTTATTTATATTAAGTATCCAAAAGTAAAAAATGTATGTAAATTATTTAAGGCAATAGCTGTGGCACAGAAAGATGGAAAATTGTGGATTGAAAATGAAATAATAAAATGTGAAAATAAATTTTATTCAGTAAAATTTTGTAAAAAAGGATTAAATGATGCATTTCGTATGATAAATGAAAATAATACATGTTTGTCAGATATGTTGAATAATAGACACGCTAATTGTACAAAAATAAATGGAAAAAATGAGCTAATAAAAATTGTAAAAGATGGTGCTATAATGCTATACAGGCACTCATACAGTAAATAATCATACAATAGATGGAGTTTATTTGATAACATTTCAGGATAATGTAACAATTGATAGTAAAAAATACGAAAATCCAACAGGAAAAATCTTAAACTATTTAAAAGATGGAAAATTTAAACCATTTTTTGTAAAAGAATACATTGAAACAAAAAATATTGATCTGAAATTGGACAATGTTAATATACTTACTCCAATGAAACAGGAAATAAAAAGAAACCCCATTTGGTGGTCATTTACGGCTTTGGTATTAATAACAATAACAACATATTTTGTCTATAAATTGATTATTTATATTAATTTTCAAATTCAATTGAAAAAATCAAAAGAAAAAGAAAAAATATTATTGAAGTTGTCAAATCAAATCAACCACTTAACAGCTTTATATTCGAAGACGGGACGCTTCGATTTAGAAGGGGGAGTTAACACCACCCATATCACACACTACTTACCAATAATGTAAACCTTTAACCATAATTTAAGACCACACACAAATCCATAATTTAAGACCATACTCAAATTACCAATAATGTAAACATTTAACCATAATTTAAGACCATACTCAAATTACCAATAATGTAAACATTTAACCATAATTTAAGACCACACACAAATCCATAATTTAAGACCACACTCAAATTACCAATAATGTAAACATTTAACCATAATTTAAGACCACACACAAATTCCCAATAAATAATAGAAGCACTTATGTATTAATAGCGAAAGTGTCAAATATGTCATTGACACTTTGCCAATGAGGGAAGCGGCCGTCACCTAACACTTATGGTCCGCTTTCCATAGAATTAAGATAAACATAGAATCCTAAGCCTTACACATATAAGCTAGGGTTACGAATGTATTAGTAAGAAAATATGTTATAAATAGGAAGGAATGAATAAAGAGAGTAGACTTATTATTGAAACACCAAGCAAGCTGGTTTATTTTTTAAAAACCTTCCGCGCTTCGTGCTAACGTTAAGTTACCTCCTGACGCACATATTGCTCAGGAACGTATCAGTGCTTATCAGGCGCACGTTTCCTGAACCATATGTGGCTCAGCGGACAGGGAACGTGTTAATTATGTGGGATTTACTAATATAGAACGTGAAAATAGCGTTTTATTTCGCTGTAAAACTAATAATTAAAAAAAACGGATGTAGGGTATTTCTACCTGAAACACATATGGTCCATGAGCGTAGAGGGACATTTTTTCTTCTGCACGTTCATGAAACACATGTGGTTTATATACCCCCTGACGCACATATGGCTCAGGAACGTATCAGTGCTTATCAGGCGCACGTTTCCTGAACCATATGTGGCTCAGCAGACAGGGAACGTGTTAATTATGTGGGAATTACTAATATAGAACGTGAAAATAGCGTTTTATTTCGCTGTAAAATTGTATGTGCATATAATTACATGGAATTCAGTACATACATAGATACATATGTATATACGTCCGAAATTAAATAATGCGAGCGATTCGTAAATACATACATACATACGTCACCATACGATGTAATTCAACATTAATGAGGTGTGGTGAGATTATCGCTTAACGCCTGTTGCTTCATTCGGTTGACAGCGAACAAACACACAAACAGCTTTTTTTGGAAAAAGAGCTGCTTTTGTTTAAACAATTTTGGTTAAATAACAAATATATCAATTTTTTTTTTTGATGCAGAACGAAAGTAAATATTTTAAAGTTAAACTCTAAGAAAGTTTCATTTTAATTGGTTGATTCGTTTATGATTTATGGCCGTGAAAACAAAAAAATTATGTTTTTTTGCCACATTTTGACCGATTGCCACGCCCCCTTTATATATTTCTTCACATTATATAGATATAAACCTTCCTCTTCAATCAATCTATCTTTAAAAAAAAACCGCATCAAAATCCGTTGCGTAGTTTTAAAGATTTAAGCGATTACGTGGACATAGGGACAGAAAAAGCGGCTTTGTTTTATAATATGTAGTGATTATATTATATTATATTATATTATATTATATTATATTATATTATATTATATTATATTATATTATATTATATTATATTATATTATATTATATTATATTATATTATATTATATTATATTATATTATATTATATTATATTATATTATATTATATTATATTATATTATATTATATTATATTATATTATATTATATTATATTATATTATATTATATTATATTATATTATTGTTAAGCCAGATTCTGGCAAACTATTGTAATAAAATAATGTAACGTAAATTAGAATAGAATAAATTAATATAATATTGAATTTAAATAATGAAATTGTATTATTGTATTAAGTCATTTTTTATATTTTTTATTTGTAAGTAGGTATATAGTATACTTTACTGTTTCTCGCTGTCGCTATTTCTTTACCTGTTTCTATTTACTTCCGAGCATTGACTCTATTTCTATAGCTATACCTACTTTCCGTTCTTCCTATTTCTATTTACTTAACTGCAAACTCTCTCTAACTCTCCACATACTGTTCTTCCATTTCCGCTATTTCTTGTATCTTAGTTTTAGGCCTAATATAAGGACAGAACATGTATAATAAAGTCACTTTTTGAATTGTAATCGGACGAGTGCGGTTTAATTTTTTAATTACGCTTCCACAGGCAATATTCGTTTAATTTCGCGCTTCCCTAAGTAAAGTGTTTTTAAAAATTAATATCGTTATTATTATTGTATTAATTAATATCTTCACAAAACAGTGAAGAATTTTCATGGCGCCCCAGCAGGGACATTAGTGCGAAAGTGAAAAAATAATTACTGTAATGAATAATAGTTCGAGAAATAAACAATAATTTTGTGTACATAATTTGTGAACTAAAAAACGGAAGTTATTTAAAAGTTATTTATGTGTAAGCTGCACGGAAAATATTTAATAATTAAATTTAATAACCAACCGACTAAATAGCAGAATATTGCCTGCGCGGTCCGTTGACAAGCAAAACAAAAGTCGTCTCGCAAACAAAAAAAAAAAAAATAACAAAACAGAAAGCTAAACTAATATATGTACATACATATGTATATGCATATACAAAAACTAGTGCAGTGACGTGGAAAGTGCAGTAACTGAAAAAGTGCACAGTGACAGTGAGCACCCAAAAAACAAAACAAAAAAAAAAAAAAAATTAATATAATATATCTACATATAAAAAAAAAAAAAAAAAAATTGTTTGAAATTAAAATAAAATACTTATACACATAAAATATAAATAAAATAAAATATTTATATTCAAAAAAGTTAAAAAAAAAAAGCATATAGAACATAGTTAGGAAGGGGAGTGAAACTGTGTGTACGTCATATTCACCAGTTCACCAGCTGTCCAACACGAACCACAATTATCCACCGTTACATAGGACATCGAGGGAGGAATGACCTGCAACTGCGTTGCCTGCCAAAGGGAAGTTGAAGCTGGAAACAAACCAGTCCACGATAAACAAGTATTGAGTGCGAAAAATTTAAGCTAGAAATTGGCTTTGTGATTGACCGAGATTATTACAGTTGCTAATAATCGTCTCACAGTACAAGGGCTTCAATTATTGGCATCTCGTGTATCCACTTCTTATATGCAAATAAACTTATATACTTATATACATACATATCTATATACATATACATATACTGCCTATGAAGTGAAGGATACAGTGGGACCCGAGGTAGAGGAACTTGTTTGTCGCCAAATAATTTGCGAGTACTATTTTTCGGTTTATTTTCGGGATTTTTTCAAAAAATCAAACGAAATTGCGGTTTGTTAATCAACAACAATATTTTCAAAAAAAAAAAAAATTTTTTTTTTTTTTTTTTTTCGACAATACAAATTTTGTTTGAGCAAAGACTCAATTGTTCGCTGCTTATTTCCGTCTCGTTTTCGTTGGTTCTGGTCAAGTTTCAGCTATTATATAATATATTTCAGTATTTATCGCTTTCGTTTTCGTTTTCGTGCTGACAAACTTCCAGAACCGTTTTCATTTTACAAAAGCCACAGGCTAAAGCAGCGAACTTTAATCTCAAAACATGAGTAAACCAAAGTCGGCTATTTCAAGTCTCTCTCCAAGTAAGGAGATGATGGACTTAAAGTCTTTGAAGCGCCAGAGAACTGTTGCAAAAACCAGCATAGTGCGCATAAAAACGGGTCTCCTTGAAAAGACCATGTCGCTAGATCCAATCGAATTGCAGTGCCGACTCGACATATTGAACTCCCACAGCGAAAAACTCATGAAATGCCAGTCGAAAATTGAGGAAATCGACGAAGAAGACATTGCCCGTGGAGAGTTAGAGGACTTAATTGTAGAAACAAAGTCCATTCTGGCGAGAAATAAATCGTCAATTGCCGAAACATCTTTTACTGCACCTCACAGCTCGCGACTACCAAAAATGTCGTTACCTACGTTCAAAGGAGAATATTCCGAGTTTAAAAACTTTATGAGTCTGTTTGAGAGTTTCGTGCACAATGATCCCACAATCCCGGATATTGAAAAATTTAATCATTTAGTATCATGTCTATCCGGTGAAGCCTTAGGCACAGTGAAGTCCTTCCAAATGTCGGAAGAAAATTATCCAAAGGCGTTGGCAAGTTTGAGAAAGGTTTATGACAATAAATGCCTGATATTTTTTAATACAGTGTCTAAACTTTTTGAGTTGTCAAAAATCCAAAGGCCTTCTGCGTCGTCTTTGCGATCAATGATTGATACAGTGTCTGCAGTATATGACTCCCTTTTATCGCTGGGTGACGAGAAACTTATTTCAAATGCGATGTTGATTCACATACTCGTGTCGAAGATTGATCCCACTACTCGGTCAAAGTGGGAGGAGCAACTTGACTATGATAAGCTGCCGCTTTGGGCTGAGTGTGAAGCTATGCTAAACAAGAGATACCAGCATTTATCAGCTGAAGAAGCTTCCTCATCCCAACAAAAGCCAAATAATGAAGATACGCGGCAGAAAACAAAAAATCAACAACTGAGACACTCAAAGACAACATTTATCGCGACAATTTCCAAGCTGCCGACTTGCCTTCACTGTGGTTCCAAGGACCATTATTTGACAGCTTGTCCAAAATTCCAAGCGCTTACTGCACTTAAAAGATTTGAATTAGCAAAATCTATTTCCCTGTGCATAAATTGCTGGCGCAAGGGACATACGGTCTCAAAGTGCAAAGCAGATCGCTGTGGTGTATGCAACCGTTCGCATCACACCATGTTGCATCAATATCCGATCTCCTTTGAGACCGAGCCGCAACCTTCGCCGTCACAGGCCATGCATATTAGCAGCCTGCCTGACCGAGTCATGTTAGCTACAGCCGTAGTTTATGTAAAGGACAGCTCCGGTGTTTACGTGCAAGCGCGAGCTCTACTTGACTCCGGTTCTCAAGTCAACTTTATGACCGAAGAGCTTATGCAGACATTGCGAATCCGAAAAGAAAAATTCGCTCTAAATATAGTTGGAATTGGCAATTAAAATAAAAAGGTCCAAGGCAAGCTAAAAACTTATATAAAATCGAGGATCAACAATTTTAAGTTTTCGGCGGACTTTTGGGTAATGCGTTCGATATCAGTCAATCATCCAGTTCGGACTGTAAACATAAATGGCTGGAAAATCCCACAAAATATTGAACTAGCTGACCCAAGTTTCTACAAATGTCAGAAAATAGACATACTTTTAGGAGCTGAAATATTCTTTGATCTGTTATCCGTGGGTCAGATCAGAACTAGCCCAATGCAGCCAACGCTGCAAAAAACTGTGTTAGGCTGGATAATTTCAGGCAAGTATGCCACAAATAATAGCTCCAGTGCCCAAGTAAGTAGCACATTATGTCAATTTGAAGAAAGCGTTGCTCGCATTGATACTACAATCCGAAAATTCTGGGAATTGGAAGAAATACCTCCACAAGTAAATTCCACACGGCTGACTCCAGAGCAGGCAAAATGTGAGGAATTTTTTTCGAAAACCACACAGGTTTTACAATGTGGAAGGCTTCAAGTCAGACTGCCTTTCAAAACCGACCGTAAATTACTCGGTCATCCGTATGAAACCGCAGCTCGGCGGTCTCAGGCGCTGGAGAGAAGGACGCTGAAAGATCCAGTACTTCGTGAAATGTACCTGGACTTCATGCAAGAGTATCTCGAATAGGGGCATATGAGTCCAACAAATAATCGACTCCCGAGTGAGCCGCACTATTTCATTCCGCACCAGTGTGTGTTAAGACCGCAGAGCACAACTACTAAGTTGCGCGTAGTTTTTGATGCTTCGAGTCGCACATCAACACAAGTTGCGTTGAATGAAACCTTGATGGTCGGACCGATCGTTCAAGAGCAGCTTTTTTCGACCCTCCTTCGCTTCCGATTGCACAAATATGCCATGACTGCCGACATCACGAAGATGTATCGTCAAATATTGGTGCACGAAGACGACAGGAACTTCCAGCTCATAGTGTGGAGACAGGATCCATCGGAGCATTTGCAAATTTTTCGATTAAACACCGTAACATATGGGACAGCGCCTGCACCATTTCTCACCACACGGTGTCTGCAAATGCTAAGCGACAAAAAAAAGTCAAATATCCACTCGGTTCCAAAGTCATTCGGAATGACTTTTACGTCGACGACCTATTAACAGGATCCGACAGTATAGAAAGCCTCACCCAGATACAACAGGAAGTAAATACAATTTTAGAATCGGCAGGCCTGAAATTAGCAAAGTGGTTTTCCAATCATACAAGCTCATCGGATAGTGAGAGTCTCCAAAAATTATTGCAGCTCAGCGATACCGACTCCACCAAAACGCTGGGAATCCACTGGCAGCCGAAAGATGACATTTTTCGCTTCATTCTGGAAGATAATTTTAGCGAGCTGCGAGCAACTAAACGTAATATTTTATCAGTTTCCGCTCGCCTCTTTGACCCTCTTGGTTTATTAGCCCCGCTGGTTACCAAAGCTAAAATCTTATTACAAGAGCTTTGAATTCAAAAGCTAGACTGGGATGAGTCGATTCCATTGCGGCTTGACACTAGCTGGCAAAACTTTAAAGCCAATATGTTGCAGCTTCCATCAATTATCATTCTTCGGTATGTAAATACAGAGTCGAGTGCCAGCTGCCAAATTCATGACTTTTCCGACGCTTCAATAAGAGCGTATGGCTGCTGCGTATATATACGTAGCCAATCCGCTAGTGGTACGAAATGCACGCTGCTTACTTCAAAGTCTAGAGAAGCTCCGCTGAAGACTAAATCTCTTCCGCGTTTAGAGCTCTCGGCAGCCCATCTTCTTGCCAAATTATGGTCAAGAATTTCACCAATGTTGAGTCGACCAATAGAACAAACAGTTTTCTGGACAGACTCCGAAATAGTTCTGCATTGGATTAAAACGCATCCATCGTCGTTGCAAACTTTCGTCGCAAATAGAGTGTCCGAGATCCAAGAGTGGACCCAGAATATTGCGTGGCGTCATGTTCCCACAAAACAAAATCCAGCGGATCAAGTGTCTCGGGGTTGTAACGTGGACGAATTGGGTAATTCAATATGGTTTAGTGGTCCACAGTTCCTCCTAGAAGACCCTGCTACATGGCCAAAAAATGTCAACTTCAGTCTCTCTCCAGAACAAGAAGCACTCGAGAAGAAAAAGAACGCAATCACGTTAACCGCAATCAATGCCACAACAAATCCACTCCTCGAAATAATTGACAGGTTCTCATCTCACAGAAAAGTGCTTCGGATTTTCGCTTATATACTCAGATGGCTTCGAAAAATACGAGAGCGAAAAGCAGAATCTGAAATAATATCCACGGCAAAGGAATTACAATTGAGTTTCCAAAAAATTGTCGAAATAATTCAACATTTTGAATTTAGCGATGAAATAAATAAATTATCGAAAAATAACGTACTTCCCTCAAGTTTGCAGAAATTAACTCCATTTCTGCATGATCACTCGGAATCATCATTATCATTTAAATTGATTCGAGTAGGTGGCCGTTTATTAAACGCGCCAATCCCCTATGATGCTAAGTTACCTTTGCTATTACGCAAAGACTCGCACTTTGTGAAAGCATACATCCGGTTCCTACATTTTCGTAATCACCATGCCGGTCCAAAGGCATTCGTAAAAATATGGCTGATAAATGCTCGAGAAGCCTGTAGTCGAACTGTAAGAGAATGCATTCACTGTTTTCGTTATAAGCCAAAATTACAAGGTCAGATCATGGGCAATCTACCCGCCGATCGATTACGCGCCCAACGGCCCTTCACAATATGTGGGGTAGATTACTGCGGGCCCATTCACATAACCTTAAAAATTCGCGGTCGCCCTCCCGTGAAAATGTATATTGCCATTTTCGTGTGTTTCGCTTCAAAGGCAGTTCATCTAGAACTTGTTACTGATTTAACTGCTGATAAATTCATTTTCGCTCTCAAAAGGTTCATTGGGCGCCGAGGGATGCCAGCCAAAATATATTGCGACAACGCGACGAACTTTGTGGGAGCAGAGAGGAAGCTGAGGGAGCTCCGGGAAGCCTTTCTGGCACAGAAAGAGGAGATTCTCCAATACGCCGCCGACGAAGGATTAATCTTCGCCTTCATACCTCCGAGAGCACCCCACTTCGGCGGCCTGTGGGAAGCAGCAGTGAAGTCGGCCAAACATCTGCTGGTACGCGCCGTAGGCAACGCGCTGTTAACCGCCGAACAAACCGCAACGCTTCTCGTCGAAGTAGAAGCAGTACTGAACTCCCGACCGCTCGCACCACTCAGCAACGACCCCAACGACGGCGAGGCGCTAACGCCGGCGCATCTACTAATCGGTTGCCCCTTGCGAGCTTTGCCACCAGAGAAGGTACCCGTCAACCTCAGCCGCCGCTTAGAGATATGGCAGCTTGTTTGCTCTCTCAAGCAACAATTTTAGCGCGCGTGGTCGAAGAGCTACCTTCTGGAGCTTCAGCAGCGCAACAAATGGGTGCACCCGCAGCCCAACGTCCAACCAGGCCAACTCGTCGTCGTCCACGAAGACAACGTACCACCGCAGCATTGGGTGCTCAGTCGAGTAACCGCAACTATTCCCGGAGCGGACGGCAAAACTCGAGTCGCAGACATCACCACTTGGTCGGGTGAAGTATGACGCCCTATCCACAAACTCGCCGTGCTGCCGGTGGAAAACAAGAATTGAAGGCTGTTGGATTCCTTCATGGTGGCCGGTGTTAAGCCAGATTCTGGCAAACTATTGTAATTAAATAATGTAACGTAAATTAGAGTAGAATAAATAAATATAATATTGAATTTAAATAATGAAATTGTATTATTTTATTATTGTATTAAGTTATTTTATATTTTTTATTTATAAGTAGGTATATAGTATACCTTACTGTTTCTCGCTGTCGCTATTTCTTTACCTGTTTCTATTTACTTCCGAGCATTGACTCTATTTCTACAGCTATACCTACTTTCCGTTCTTCCTATTTCTATTTACTTAACTGCAAACTCTCTCTAACTCTCCACATACTGTTCTTCCATTTCCGCTATTTCTTGTATCTTAGTTTTAGGCCTAATATAAGGACAGAACATGTATAATAAAGTCACTTTTTGAATTGTAATCGGACGAGTGCGGTTTAATTTTTTAATTACGCTTCCACAGGCAATATTCGTTTAATTTCGCGCTTCCCTAAGTAAAGTGTTTTTAAAAATTAATATCGTTATTATTATTATATTAATTAATATCTTCCCAAAACAGTAAAGAATTTTCAATTATATTATATTATATTATATTATATTATATGATATTATATTATATTATATTATATTATATTATATTATATTATTGTATATTTTATTATATTATATTATATTATATTATATTACATTATATTATATTATATATAGGATGTAGTAAATAGCATAGCAAAAGCACGGAGCATAAATCATTTTTCCCGACCAATCGTGCTCCTCGCTACAATCGACGTAAAGAACGCTTTCAACAGCGCAAAGTGGAAAAATATGATAGACGCATTGGAAAAGCGGTTCAAAATACCCCAACACCTGATGAAGATGATCCGCAGCTACCTCAAAAACCGTGTACTCATCTACGACACAAGAAAAGGACAACGGACAAAAATTATAACCTCTGGCGCGGCCCAAGGGTCCATACTAGTCCCCGATCTCTGGAACGTCAGCTATGACGGCATCCTCACCACCGACATGCCCGACGATTGCTACCTAGTAGGATACGCTGACGATGTCGCAGCAGTAATTACCGCACGGGATGTAGACGCAGCAAGGCGGAAACTTACACAAACGATGACAAGAATCAAGACATGGCTCGACTCTCAAGACCTTGGTTTAGCTCCGGAAAAAACAGAACTCATTCTATTCACGAAAGCGCGCATACCTGTAGAAGTGACAATGCCAGTCTACACAGAGAACAAAACAACCTCAAAGTAGTGAAATATCTGGGCATCAAGCTCGACAACAAACTGACAAATCCAGTACGCTGCTGAAAAATCCACCAACACAATCTCAAGGCTATCAAGACTAATGGCAAACATCGGAGGACCCATCGCAAGCAGGCGGAAGCTGCTCATGGACACGACGGTATCCATTTTACTATACGGATGCGAAGTATGGGCGGACACACTTAAAACTGAGTGTCGCCGCAAGATCCTGGCCAAGGCCCAAAAAACCGCCGCCCTCCGCGTTGCTTCAGCTTATCGCACGGTATCGGAAGCAGCAGTACTCATTATTAGCGGCACAATACCTATAGATCTGCTAGCGAGAGAGCGAAAAGAACTATGGAACTTTAAAAAGAGCGAGACAAACGCCATAGGAGACCACACACGCGCCCGCACCAAAACGAGAGCAAATCAGCAAATTAGAGCACATACACTGCAAATATGGCAAGAGCGATGGAAGTCAGAGACGAAAGGCCGATGGACGAAGAGACTTATACCAAATGTAGACAAATGGTATAACAGACAGTTCGGCGAGGTAAACCATTATACTACACAGATGCTATCTGGACATGGATACTTTTACAAATACCTTAACAAAATAGGCAAATCAGAAACCACTAAATGCATCTACGGAGATGCACTTATTGACGACGCAGATCACACTTTCTTCAAATGTGAGAGATGGAAACTAGATCGCAAAGCTGTCGAAGGCAGACTAGGCCCCTTAAGCGCTGACAACATCACTGATAAAATGATAGAAAGTTCAGAAAATTGGCAAATTATTCGCACGTATATAGCGCGAGTCCTACGTGCCAAAAAACTTCACATGGCTAGAGATGCTAATATACTTGACTAGAAGATAAGCCGACAACATGAAGCCCCGCAGATAGAGACAAAAGAAGACGAGCCTATAACATGAATGCTGGCTACAAATATGGTGGACCCAGACGTGGGTGCATTAGAATTGGTCCTTTTCATGGACACCGTTCTGGGCCCTCCCGACGTAATGTACAAAGCAGTTCCGGGAGGGGAGTCTCCCCAGGAGAGAAGGAGGGACTGTTTTAGTGGCCGCACCACACGACGCAGTAGACGACGGTCGCTGTAAGTCCGAAGGCATTTTGAACCCTACCTCACCCTACCTGCTTCCTGTTCCAGCATAATTTGCGGTAGGAGTAAGTGTGCCGTAGTGCTCCTGTGCATGTTTCCTTGTAGAATCTTTATCATTTCGACATGATTTCATTGTAGGCCGCACATCGTACTGAGCCTAGCATATGTCCTGTGTCAGAAACACCTTTACTTCGGCATATACAACAATCCGGTGGGCTGCTGTATTCTTTAATTTTGTGTCCTGGCTTCCCGCATCGTATACACAGTCCTTTGCCCTTTCTTTCAGGCCCTTTACACTGCCATTGTAAGTGTCCGGTTTCGAAGCACCGGTAGCATTTCTTTTTGTCAATGCAGAGTCTCATTTTGCAGTTGATCCATCCTATTTTAACGCGTTCCTTCTGGTGAATTTTGTTTGCGCCTTCTGACGATAGCGTCACATACGCTTTTAGCTGTTCTCGGCTGTTTGGTGCTGATAGTTTAACAGTGATTTCCTCGTTGGTCTCGCCTAATAGTTGCTTAACGGCCGTTGCAACTTCGTCTGCTGTAGTCAGTGAGTCTAGGTCCCGTATCTCAATTGTTGTTTTGTTTTTCAGCTCGCTTACGGAAGCGATATCTTTCATCTTGCTCCTCAGAGCTTCATGGAACTCTGGTCCTAGTTTTATACCTTTGTCTAGTTCAAGGAGGAGTGCGCCCGATTTGGTTTTCCTTATTGCCCGAACTTCCACACGGTTCTCGTCTGATTTAACATATTGGCGGAGGTTTTGCAGAACTTCGGCGTAACTTCGTCCTTCCGCTGGTTTGAAGAGTACTGCTTCCGACCGCTGTTTGGGTTTTCTTTCGTCCTTTTTTGTCTGAGGTCTCTGCTTGATTTGTGTTTCTGCGTCTTGTTTTTTCGTCTTTTTTTTAGTCACTGTTTTCCAATCAGTTTTGCCACTCACGCATACTCTTTTCCCCGTCCCTTGCTCTGCCGGGCTCGAGGCCGCCAGTTTCGATGATACAGCCGTCGGAGTGATCAAATTACTTGGGTCACTTTAGGCTTCTGCTGGTTTCACCAACCTTACTTTTTTGGCATCTTGTTCCGCTTTAGTCCAGTTTCGTCTCAGGCTTTCAATAATGTCGAAGAGCTCGTCTAGTTCGGATACACCGTTTTTTACGTCGATACTTATATTTTTCTGCTTCAGCATTGCCAGTTTCATTTTTCCTAGCGTGAGGCGGCACTTCATGAGAGCTTCCTCTTATCCTGTCCTCATCTTTGCTATGAACTCCTGCTTTGGTGAACTTTTCTCGGAGGGCAGGCCCTGTTCATCAGTAGGGGTGTTTAGCGCATCTTTTTTGTTTATTTCTGGTAAGGATGGTGTCAGAGAGGCGTCAACCCTGTCGTTGAGTCCGATTTTTCCTCCCAGAGTTCGCGGCGGCAAATGTTGACTTTTGCTTCTTCTTCTGAAAGCTTCCAGGCCTTCGTAACCAGGTGATCCCCTCTGGTACAATGGTGTCTGTAGTTTGCTTATCTGTTGCGTTTTTGTTAGTGAGTTCATGTTTATAAGGGTCCTCGCTTCAAGCCGCTATCTCTGCTCGATGTACAGTTGCCGCATTTTCCCCGCGGATATCTATGCGTTGCAGGGAGGCCGCGCAAAGGGTTGACGCAAAACCTTATGAGCTGTTGCGTTCAGAGCCAGGATGGCATTAGTCAGGAATTTCTCATCTGATCCTGTACCGGCGACTTAATGCCGACGTAGCTTCGAACATTCTTGAAGACCCGCCACGGGCTTAACAGGACGGAGGCGGTCTACAACATTTACCTGAGAGCCGTTTCCACAGGATTTCACACCTGTGTACTAAGGTAACAGACTGTTGCAGCCGTCAACCCAAAATCATCAAATCCAAAACGTTTATTAAAATCTATATCCGTTTTATTGCCAAGTTCGTTTGTTTCATCACAATTTCTGCGTGATGATGTGGAGACAGCCGCTCTACTTTGGAGAGCAGACGCTGACCAGGGAGCCGCTCGCTTTGAGTCATATGCTTCAGGTTTTTTGTATGTTCATCATGCCCACGCATGATGAAGGGGACACATAATTTTGAAAAGGCGGTGTATATTCGCCTTTGTCACTGAAATTTCATCGGACTAGCTAGCTGTTGTACCGCGTCCTCTTTTTCAGCCGCTCCTTGTCGGGGGTTGCTTATTTGTTAAAACTTATTCACAACTACCCTGCAATTGCAGGCCTTCCGGCGATCCGCAACCTGCCGACCCCCCGGTGGCTTGGAGCCCAGCTTGGCCGCCCGATCCCAAAGGAGCGTGAACCTCCGGGATATTATATTATATTATATTATATTATATTATATTATTTATATTATATTATATTATATTATATTATATTATTTATATTATATTATATTATGTTATATTATATTATATTATATTATATTATATTATATTATATTATATTATATTATATTATATTATATTATATTATATTATATTATATTATATTATATTATATTATATTATATTATATTATATTATATTATATTATATTATATTATATTATATTATATTATATTATATTATATTATATTATATTATATTATATTATATTATATTATATTATATTATATTATATTATATTATATTATATTATATTATATTATATTATATTATATTATATTATATTATATTATATTATATTATATTATATTATATTATACTATATTATATTATGTTACGGCCGGTCGCCGTGGCCGAATGGGTTGCTGCGTGACTACCATTCGGGATTCAGGGAGTGAACGTCGGTTCAAATCTCGGTGAAAGATCAAAAAATTACGAAAATGTTGTGTCTAATAGCGGTCGCCCCTCGGCAGGCACTGGCAACCCTCCGAGCGTATTTCTGCCATGAAAAAGCTCCTCATACAAAATATCTGCCGTTCGGAGTCAGCTTGAGACTGTAGGTCCCTTCATTTGTGGAACAACATCCAGACGCACACCACAAATAGGAGGAGGAGCTCGGCCAAACTCGCAAAAAGGGTGTACGCGCCAATTATATATATATATATATATATATTATAAAAGTACATATTAGATATTGATCTAGGAAAAACTGGTTGAAACCGAAATTATTTGCATATTTGCAAGCTAGCCCACTTGAGGGAATTACATGTGGTTGTTAGTATCCGAAATATCCGGTAACGGACAGAGGCTGATCGACTTCGCCAGGGCCCGAAACATGGTAGTCTGCAGCACCAGATTCCATCATAAAAAGATCTCCTGATCGAAAAACGTGAGACCAGATCCATCATGTTGTGATAGATGGAAGACACGCTTCTAGTGTATTAGATGTACGTTTGATCCGAGGACCCAACATCGACTTGCATCATTACCCCGTTGCAGCCAAACTGCGCACACACCTCTCTGCAGCGAAAAGCGTACATATACCTACGCACAGAATGTTCGACATAGAAAAACTGCAATCAGAACAGACAGCCAGAATAGTCGGCACTCGACTCTTACTCTTGCTCTCAGAGAGTACTGCCCAACAAACCGGCATGAACCGACATGAACCGAAGAAATCGGATTCCGGCGAGCCCGAGAAAACAGTTGGTACGACCAGGAATATCATGCTGCCGCAGAAAGAAAGAATGCCGCCTATAGAGCAACGCTGCGATCAGGCGCAACGCCAGCCAAGTGGGATCGATACAGAGAGCTAAGAAAGGAAGAGAGATGTATTATCCGACAGCCCAATCCGTAAGAAGGGCGCCTATAGGGTTCTAGCGAACGTATTGTGTGAAAGACTGAAGCTTAACGTCAACAAACTGATTGGACCTTATCAGTGTGGCTTTAGAACTGGAAAGTCTACCATTGACCAAATATTTACAATACGCCAAATCTTGGAAAATACCCACGAAAGGAGAATCGACACACACCATCTTTTCGTCGACTTTAAAGCTGCATTCGACAGTACGAAAAGGAGTTATCTGTATGCCGCGACATCAGAATTTGGTAACCCCACAAAACTAATACGGCTTTGCAAGATGACGATGCTCAACACCAGCAGCGCGGTCAGAATTGGAAAGGACCTCTCCGACTCGTTTGATACCAAACGAGGTTTCAAACAGGGTGACTCGCTGTTGTATGACTTCTTTAACCTGATGTTGGGGAGCATCGTTCGAGCCGCAGAACTTAATCTCTCAGGCACAATTTTTTAAGAGCGTACAATTGTTAGTGTATGCCGATGACATTTACATCATCGGCCTTAACAACCGCGCTGTTAGTTCTGCCTTCTCCAAACTGGATAAAGAGGCAAAGCGAATGGGTCTGGTGGTGAACGAGGACAAAACGGAGTACCTCCTGTCTTCGAACAAACAGTCGGCGCACTCGCTTATCGGCACCCACGTCACTGTTGACAGTTGTAATTTCGAGGTTGTAAAAGACTTCGTATATGTAGGAACCAGCATTAACACCGATAACAATGTCAGCCTTGAAATCCAACGTAGAATTTCTCTTGCCAACAAGTACTACTTTGGACTAAGTAGGCAACTAGCAGTAAAGTCCTCTCTCGACGTACAAAACTAACACTAAGATTTTTGCACCTTTGCACGTTGGCAACGGCGAAAATCGCAGGCGATAGAACGATGAGCTGTATGAGCCTTATGACGACATAGACATAGCGCAGCGAATAAAGATCCAGCGGCTACGTTGGTTGGGTGATATCGTCCGAATGGATACAAACGCTCCGGCTTTGAAAGTATTCGATGAGGTAAAAGCTGGTGATAGCAGAGGATTAGGGAAGAGAAGGACTTGGATTCTCTTGGTCCAATTGGCGCCGGGTAGCCCGAGATAGAAACGACTGGCGCGCTTTGTTAAACTCGGCTTAAATCACGTAAACTGTTATCGCGCCAATTAAAAAGAAGAAGGTTGTTAACATATAGGGCAATATCTGATTTCACCAAGGTGTCGTGGTATGTACAGGGCGCCTTATAAACTTCTTTAGCTGGAGTGTTGGGTGCCCACATAATTTTTATTTTTGGACAGTGTTGAATCAAAAGGTCTTTTGGGTTTTCAATAAGCGATTCTTTATTACGTGTATTTTGAAGTGCGGTGACGGTTGACTTTCTATCTGTGCAAATAACCAATTTCCCTTTAGTAAATAATTGTGGCATACTTCATGGCAAAATGGTGCAAAAACAGCCAATTTGATTGTTTTTCCTATTCTTATACCACTGCAAAAGACGTCATTTGCGCTGATTTGGAATCATCAGTAAAAATGAATTTCCAGCCTTCTCTTTTTGATTTTTCGGCTGGAATTCGCTATAATGTAACATGGGCAATTTTAGTCAAACTATAATGTCTTAATTAATGAAACTTGGTAGATATTATTAAAGAATGGTTCAGGAACAATCTTTATAACTCCCAAATATTCGGGAATTAATAGTTTGGTAATTATTTGCCTTCAAAGTGCCCTCGGGAACTTCACTGTAGTTTGGCACATTGCCATATATATTTTTCTACCTTTCACTTGAATTCACTAAATATACACTCACACGCGTGTTATTATTTATTTTTATACTTGTATTCGAATTATTGTAATGAAAATTAAATGAAAATGCATTTCCCCATATAATCACTTTCCAGTTGTAAACGCGAATAAGAAATCATTGGGATGACAACAGTATAGTGTTGCCGGATGCCTGCAAATGAAAATAGACATATGAACAAAAATGAAGTATTTCAGTTCAGTGTTAATGATGGGGATGGGGGTTATTGCGCCTTCTTACTACACAGGCCGAAGGCCGCCTACGCGGAAAGAAGTTCTATTCAAAAATACTGTCAATTGCGTAGCCGAAGTTGGACTGATGAGCGTTATTGTTTTTTAAAGGAAACGCTCTTGTATCGTTCGTGAACAGACGGCAGACCATACTCAACTAACATAGGTAAATATGTTTATATTTTTAATCGGAGTTGTGGAAAAGGGTGGAAGGTTTGCCCGAAGCGCTGTATGGTAGAATGCATTTAAAATAGCCAGTGTACTTTTGGCGCAGTGAAACCATTAAAGATTAAGTTATATTTATTTCAGGATGTGTTTTACTATGCCTAGATGTCAAGCATTTTATAATGTTTAACCTAGAGTTAAGTTCTTTTCTTCTAAGTGTACAATGTTACCTAAAGTACTGGGTAAAATTCCTTCCCCATAGTAAAACAAAACGAAGCCTCGGATGAGAACAAAAAGAAAATATATTCATAGGCGCACAAACAACATTCTTAAATATTCTTTAATATAACAAAAGCTACAGCGCAGTCATCGACTGATACTCAACGCGGAAGGTTGTGCGTACAGTGTTTCTGGTGATTTATTTTGTGCTTTATTATTTTCAAAGCGTATTCTGCATTTTCATACACACATACTATTTTCTAACCAATTCGAACAGCCACGTGTATCGTTGTGCATAGTGTAGTGTAGTGTTTATTCATTATGTCCCCCGGGGGACACCCTCTTGGTGATAACAGGTTTTCCCTGTTATCAGCAAGCCCATAAACTAAAAGGAAAAAGACTCTAAGCCTAATTAGTGAAAACTTTCCCACATTACCAGCCATTAAAAAAGATAACCCCAAATACTTGGTTGTAAGCGCCATAAATTCCAACCGGCCACTTAATAAATATTCATGCTTGGCGGTTCACAAAGCCCTAAAAAACATAAGTACAGAAATTGTAAGTATTTCGGAACTAAGGGACGGTAATTTGTTGTTGCTAGTAAAAAACAACAACATTGCAAAAAAATGTATCTCCACTACACATCTTATAGGAGTCTGCAATGTAAAAATAGAGCTTCACAACAATCTCAATTGCACTAAAGGCACTATTTACGCACCTTGCCTGAATGAAGTATCAGAGAGCGAAATTATTGAAAATTTAAGCGAACAGGGGTGGTAACTCCGTTAAAAGCAACTCCGAGTGGTGTAGTTTTAATAACATTTGACACGTATCATTTACCAGAAAAAGTTGATATCTCTTGGTATACCACCAAAGTTAGGCCATATTACGCAAATCCCATGAGATGCAAGATTGGAAGATGTCATCTATCATCCCTATCCCTAAACCCAATAAGCCTACTTCCCTTATAACTAGTTATAGACCGATATCCCTCCTTCCTTGCATGTCAAAAATCTTGGAGAAGATAATCTCAACGCGCATTATGTGGTTCGCTAGAAGAAATAATTTGTTATCTTCCCACCAATTTCGGTTCCAAAAAGGCAAAGGTTTTATAGAACCTTTGTTATATTTCGAACATTTTGCCTCTACAGCCTTAGCAACTGGAAACCATGTCTCTGTATTGAGCTTAGACTTTGAGAAAGCTTTTGACAGAATCGGGGTTCACCTTGTACTCAGAGAACTAAAGCGTTGGAAGATCGGCAAAAAAATCTATAACTTTGTAAAGTCTTTCCTATGAAATCGTAAGTTCATTGTTAGAGTTAATAACCACACGTCAAGCATCCACAATCTCTATAACGGAGTACCACAAGGAACCCCACTCTCGGTTACCCTGTTCACAATTGCTTTTAACGAACTAAGCTCAGTAATTGCTTCTTTTAGTAACGTAGAGCATGTCATTTACGCCGACGATGTCCTTATCTTCTCCAAGATAATTGACTTGAGGCAGATTGAACAAACCTTCATAGAAATCCTAAAGAGCGTAAACAATTGGAGCCAAATCTCTGGTGCCAACATTGCTCTTAATAAGTGCTCCTCATTTCATATATGTAGGAAACATAGCTGCTCCTTTCCTCCCCTTTCCCTAAATAACATTCAAATTCCCCACTCTGACACCTTAAAGATTCTTGGCTTAGTATTTGATAAGAGACTTAGCTTTAAGCAACATTGTCAGTATGTAAGAACTAGTATATTATCTAGGCTAAATATAATTAAATTACTCTCATCTAAACACTGTTTTGTTCATACCAATACTCTTATAAGCATAACCAAATCACTAATACTTTCAAGAATCGATTACGGTCTTTCAATATACGGTAATTGTGCTACATCGCGTATCAGACTCTTACATGCACCACACCATGCTGCCGCAAGAAGGAGTATACGTGCGTTCCCAACGTCACCAGTCAGAGCAGTTCTAACCGAAGTCGGTCTACCTGATATCTCGTACTGGGCTGAGTACAATACTATGATGCTATTACCTAAGCTGTTATTCACTCAAATTAACTCGGTTTTGCTCCATGCACGCAAAACTAGGAAGAAATCTACATTATCACGCTGCCTATCATTAGTACAGGAAATTGACATAATATCGGCACCAACATTAGTAAAAACAGGGTGTAATCCAGCTTTTATGATTCCTCAATCTTCATTCATTTTCCTTGTTCAGAATCACCATAAAAATAAAACCAGTTCTAACGAATACCAGCAAATATTTCGTGAAGCCTTACAACCATACAACGAGGGCTGGGAAATCATATACACCGATGGATCGAAATCTGATACCAGTACAACGTTTGCTGTCACAAACACACTAGGTGCCACCATTACCGTCGGTGCTCTGCCCACATACTGCTCAGCTTTTACAGCTGAAGTAGCTGCTCTGCATGAAGCAGTACTGTACTCCTCTCGTAAAGATGCCAAGCATATTATATGCACAGACAGTAAGTCTTCAATAGACGCCATTCTTAACTCATCAAACGAATGCCATCTCATAAACAAAATCCGCCAAAATCTACTTCAGTATAGCTCCATAAAAGTAATGTGGGTACCTGGACATACAGGCATTAGAGGTAATGAGATTGCGGACAAAAGAGCCAAAGAAGCCGGCACCGAACCTCTTCTTTTTTTCGATTACCTCACAAATGCAGATATTCGTAAACTCTGCAAAAAACAGCAGCACGTTAGATGGCAAACATAATGGAGTAAATACAAGCATTTCTATAAAAACTGCAACCCCGATGGTGCACCATCGACCTTTCCTGTAAACCTGCCAATCAAAAATATAAAAAATTTTGTTAGGCTAAGAATTGGACACACGATTACCACACACACGCATCTACTTAACGGCGATTCTGCACCACCATGCCCCTCTTGCGGCGACTGCAACCTCACAGTATCTCACCTGCTCGATGACTGCCCAGAGAAACAACACATCAGGACAGCCCTATTTACTAAGACTAAACCTTCTGATCATCTTAAGTTTATTAATGCCACCAATGTTAATATTCTATCGCAATTCGTATCCCTATGTAAAATAAGCATATAATTTAATATCCTCTCATTAGCTATAAATATACACATTTATACATCTTTCTGTACTAAATATTATCACCTAAGTAGATATGTTAAAAAAAAAGCGTGTCGCCGTAGATAAAAACTATTTCATTCATAAACACAAGCGCATGTTTCTCAAAGCAAGGCTCGATCATTCATAATACGAGGCCACCACATCTTCCCTCACGCGCCTGAGCTGTCCATAAGCTTATTTTTCTTGAGGTGAACCGTCAATTTTTGTTGTGGCAAGAGCCGGCATTTTCGTAAATACATAAATATGTTTTTTTTTTGTTCCGGGATGACGCCCGTGAAGAGGGAACTGTCATGAGAACTGCTACACCGGCATATCAGTATGCACGACTTGTAGCCTTACAGCTACTCCTACGTACTAATCACCCCTCCAATATCTACCACTCTCTCCGCGGAACTGTCTAAGAAGGAATTACCTCACGGGGCTGGTTAGCTCATAGGCTGCTAGTTAATTCGTATGCGAACCTCCGCGCGTCCTAGATCATTGTGGATACATTTTGTATGCGCGCAGATTCGTTTCTAGTTATAATATTTTCTCCGTTTAATAAATCACAAGTTTCGGGAGCATAGCGTGGGCATTGGAACAAGGCGTGATCAGCGTCTTCTTCCCTATCCGTGCAGATTGGGCAGTTTGGGGAACTGTCATGGCCGAATCTATGGAGGTATATTCGAAATACTCGGTGCTCTGAAAGAAATTGGGTTAGGTGGAAGTTTGTTTCGCCATGGTTCCTTTTTAACCACTTCGTAAGAATGGGTATTAGCCCATGCGTACCTCTACCTATCTGTTCCACCGGTCTCGCCAGTGGGCGATCGAACGAGGCCTTTCTTCTTCTGCAATAGATTTACGATTTGCTCTACCGTCGTGCTCAGATAGCTTTATATACACTCTCTGCATTTCTTTCGCCAAAATGTCCAAGGGGGCTAGCCCTGCTATAACAAAGGAAGCACCGAAATTGTACGGAAGCTGCAGATAATTTGCAAAGCGCTTACCGATTATCAGATTTTTTGTGTAGCTTCTTATGTTCAGTGCGTCAGCCCAGATCGGTGCGGAATATAAGAGAACCGAACTGACTACCCTGCTATATACTTGTCATGTCGGTCTCCTTGCCGCGGGGATGAGGCTTAAGTGGCGAGTTAGCCCCATGCTATGGAGATTAACTTACCACGAACTAAGAGGGCAGCTCCATATAGGAATTGGGTATCCACTCAACCGCGGAACGGCGGAATTGGTGGCCACCCAAGTACTATGTGGAGAGTACCGTACCGACAACCTGGCAGGAGGTATAAAATGCATTTGGCAATATGGAGGAAACTTCGGCGTATCTTCGTCCTTCCGCTGGTTTGAAGAGTACTGCTTCCGACTGCTGTTTGGGTCTCCTTTCGTCCTTTTTTGTCTGAGGTCTCTGCTTGATTTGTGTTTCTGTGTCTTGTTTTTTCGTATTTTTTCTAATCACTGTTTTCCAATCAGTTTTGCCACTCTCACATACTCTTTTCCTCGTCCCTTGCTCTGCCGGGCTCGAGGCCGCCCGTTTCGATGATACAGCCGTCGGAGTGAGCAAATTAGTTGGGTCAATTTGGGCTTCTGCTGGTTTCACCGTCCTTACTTTTTTGGCTTCTTGTTCCGCTTTAGTCCAGTTTCGTCTCAGGCTTTCAATAATGTCGAAGAGCTCGTCTAGTTCGGATACACCGTTTTTTACGTCGATACTTATATTTTTCTGCTTCAGCATTGCCAGTTTCATTTTCCCTAGCGTGAGGCGGCACTTCATGAGAGCTTCCTCTTGTCCTGTCCTCATCTTTGCTATGAACTCCTGCTTTGGTGAACTTTTCTCGGAGGGCAGGCCCTGTTCATCAGTAGGGGTGTTTAGCGCATCTTTTTTGTTTATTTCTGGTAAGGATGGTGTCAGAGAGGCGTCAACCCTGTCGTTGAGTCCGATTTTTCCTCCCAGAATTCGCGGCGGCAAATGTTGACTTTTGCTTCTTCTTCTGAAAGCTTCCAGGCCTTCGTAACCAGGTGATCCCCTCTGGTACAATGGTGTCTGTAGTTTGCTTATCTGTTGCGTTTTTGTTAGTGAGTTCATGTTTATAAAGGGCCTCGCTTCAAGCCGCTATCTCTGCTCGATGTACAGTTGCCGCATTTTCCCCGCGGATATCTATGCGTTGCAGGGAGGCCGCGCAAAGGGTTGACGCCAAACCTTATGAGCTGTTGCGTTCAGAGCCAGGATGGCATAAGTCAGGAATTTCTCATCTGATCCTGTACCGCCAACTTAATGCCGACGTAGCTTCGAACATTCTTGAAGACCCGCCACGGGCTTAACAGGACGGAGGCGGTCTACAACATTTACCTGAGAGCCGTTTCCACAGGATTTCACTCCTGTGTACTAAGGTAACAGACTGTTGCAGCCGTCAGCCCAAAATCATCAAATCCAAAACGTTTATTAAAATCTATATCCGTTTTATTGCCAAGTTCGTTTGTTTCATCACAATTTCTGTGTGATGATGTGGAGACAGCCGCTCTACTTTGGAGAGCAGACGCTGACCAGGGAGCCGCTCGCTTTGAGTCATATGCTTCAGGTTTTTTGTATGTTCATCATGCCCACGCATGATGAAGGGGACACATAATTTTGAAAAGGCGGTGTCTATTCGCCTTTGTCACTGAAACTTCATCGGACTAGCTAGCTTTTGTACCGCGTCCTCTGTTTCAGCCGCTCCTTGTCGGGGGTTGCTTATTTGTTAAAACTTATTCACAACTACCCTGCAATTGCAGGCCTTCCGGCGATCCGCAACCTGCCGACCCCCCGGTGGCTTGGAGCCCAGCTTAGACGCCCGATCCCGAAGGAGCGTGAACCTCCGGGATATTATATTATATTATATTATATTATATTATATTATATTATATTATATTATATTATATTATATTATATTATATTATATTATATTATATTATATTATATTATATTATATTATATTATATTATATTATATTATATTATATTATATTATATTATATTATATTATATTATATTATATTATATTATATTATATTATATTATATTATATTATATTATATTATATTATATTATATTATATTATATTATATTATATTATATTATATTATATTATATTATATTATATTATATTATATTATATTATATTATATTATATTATATTATATTATTTTATATTATATTATATTATATTATATTATATTGTATTATATTATATTATATTATATTATATTATATTATATTATATTATATTATGTTACGGCCGGTCGCCGTGGCCGAATGGGTTGCTGCGTGACTACCATTCGGGATTCAGGGAGTGAACGTCGGTTCGAATCTCGGTGAAAGATCAAAAAATTAAGAAAAAGTTGTGTCTAATAGCGGTCGCCCCTCGGCAGGCACTGGCAACCCTCCGAGCGTATTTCTGCCATGAAAAAGCTCCTCATACAAAATATCTGCCGTTCGGAGTCAGCTTGAGACTGTAGGTCCCTTCATTTGTGGAACAACATCCAGACGCACACCACAAATAGGAGGAGGAGCTCGGCCAAACTCCCAAAAAGGGTGTACGCGCCAATTATATATATATATATATGTATATTATAAAAGTACATATTAGATATTGATCCAGGAAAAACTGGTTGAAAGCGATGTTATTTGCATATTTGCAAGCTAGCCCTCTTGAGGGAATTACATGTGGTTGTTAGTATCCGAAATATCGGGTAACGGACAGAGGCTGATCGACTTCGTCAGGACCCGAAACATGGTAGTCTGCAGCACCAGATTCCATCATAAAAAGATCTCCTGATCGAAAAACGTGAGACCAGATCCATCATGTTGTGATAGATGGAAGACACGCTTCTAGTGTATTAGATGTACGTTTGATCCGAGGACCCAACATCGACTTGCATCATTACCCCGTTGCAGCCAAACTGCGCACACACCTCTCTGCAGCGAAAAGCGTACATATACCTACGCACAGAATGTTCGACATAGAAAAACTGCAATCAGAACAGACAGCCAGAATAGTCGGCACTCGACTCTTACTCCTGCTCTCAGAGAGTACTGCCCAACAAACCGGCATGAACCGACATGAACCGAAGAAATCGGATTCCGGCGAGCCCGAGAAAACAGTTGGTACGACCAGGAATATCATGCTGCCGCAGAAAGAAAGAATGCCGCCTATAGAGCAACGCTGCGATCAGGCGCAACGCCAGCCAAGTGGGATCGATACAGAGAGCTAAGAAAGGAAGAGAGATGTATTATCCGACAGCCCAATCCGTAAGAAGGGCGCCTATAGGGTTCTAGCGAACGTATTGTGTGAAAGACTGAAGCTTAACGTCAACAAACTGATTGGACCTTATCAGTGTGGCTTTAGACCTGGAAAGTCTACCATTGACCAAATATTTACAATACGCCAAATCTTGGAAAATACCCACGAAAGGAGAATCGACACACACCATCTTTTCGTCGACTTTAAAGCTGCATTCGACAGTACGAAAAGGAGTTATCTGTATGCCGCGACATCAGAATTTGGTAACCCCACAAAACTAATACGGCTTTGCAAGATGACGATGCTCAACACCAGCAGCGCGGTCAGAATTGGAAAGGACCTCTCCGACTCGTTTGATACCAAACGAGGTTTCAAACAGGGTGACTCGCTGTTGTATGACTTCTTTAACCTGATGTTGGGGAGCATCGTTCGAGCCGCAGAACTTAATCTCTCAGGCACAATTTTTTAAGAGCGTACAATTGTTAGTGTATGCCGATGACATTTACATCATCGGCCTTAACAACCGCGCTGTTAGTTCTGCCTTCTCCAAACTGGATAAAGAGGCAAAGCGAATGGGTCTGGTGGTGAACGAGGACAAAACGGAGTACCTCCTGTCTTCGAACAAACAGTCGGCGCACTCGCTTATCGGCACCCACGTCACTGTTGACAGTTGTAATTTCGAGGTTGTAAAAGACTTCGTATATGTAGGAACCAGCATTAACACCGATAACAATGTCAGCCTTGAAATCCAACGTAGAATTTCTCTTGCCAACAAGTACTACTTTGGACTAAGTAGGCAACTAGCAGTAAAGTCCTCTCTCGACGTACAAAACTAACACTAAGATTTTTGCACCTTTGCACGTTGGCAACGGCGAAAATCGCAGGCGATAGAACGATGAGCTGTATGAGCCTTATGACGACATAGACATAGCGCAGCGAATAAAGATCCAGCGGCTACGTTGGTTGGGTGATATCGTCCGAATGGATACAAACGCCACGGCTTTGAAAGTATTCGATGAGGTAAAAGCTGGTGATAGCAGAGGATTAGGGAAGAGAAGGACTTGGATTCTCTTGGTCCAATTGGCGCCGGGTAGCCCGAGATAGAAACGACTGGCGCGCTTTGTTAAACTCGGCTTAAATCACGTAAACTGTTATCGCGCCAATTAAAAAGAAGAAGGTTGTTAACATATAGGGCAATATCTGATTTCACCAAGGTGTCGTGGTATGTACAGGGCGCCTTATAAACTTCTTTAGCTGGAGTGTTGGGTGCCCACATAATTTTTATTTTTGGACAGTGTTGAATCAAAAGGTCTTTTGGGTTTTCAATAAGCGATTCTTTATTACGTGTATTTTGAAGTGCGGTGACGGTTGACTTTCTATCTGTGCAAATAACCAATTTCAGTTAGTAAATAATTGTGGCATACTTCATGGCAAAATGGTGCAAAAACAGCCAATTTGATTGTTTTTCCTATTCTTATACCACTGCAAAAGACGTCATTTGCGCTGATTTGGAATCATCAGTAAAAATGAATTTCCAGCCTTCTCTTTTGATTTTTCGGCTGGAATTCGCTATAATGTAACATGGGCAATTTTAGTCAAACTATAATGTCTTAATTAATGAAACTTGGTAGATATTATTAAAGAATGGTTCAGGAACAATCTTTATAACTCCCAAATATTCGGGAATTAATAGTTTGGTAATTATTTGCCTTCAAAGTGCCCTCGGGAACTTCACTGTAGTTTGGCACATTGCCATATATATTTTTCTACCTTTCACTTGAATTCACTAAATATACACTCACACGCGTGTTATTATTTATTTTTATACTTGTATTCGAATTATTGTAATGAAAATTAAATGAAAATGCATTTCCCCATATAATCACTTTCCAGTTGTAAACGCGAATAAGAAATCATTGGGATGACAACAGTATAGTGTTGCCGGATGCCTGCAAATGAAAATAGACATATGAACAAAAATGAAGTATTTCAGTTCAGTGTTAATGATGGGGATGGGGGTTATTGCGCCTTCTTACTACACAGGCCGAAGGCCGCCTACGCGGAAAGAAGTTCTATTCAAAAATACTGTCAATTGCGTAGCCGAAGTTGGACTGATGAGCGTTATTGTTTTTTAAAGGAAACGCTCTTGTATCGTTCGTGAACAGACGGCAGACCATACTCAACTAACATAGGTAAATATGTTTATATTTTTAATCGGAGTTGTGGAAAAGGGTGGAAGGTTTGCCCGAAGCGCTGTATGGTAGAATGCATTTAAAATAGCCAGTGTACTTTTGGCGCAGTGAAACCATTAAAGATTAAGTTATATTTATTTCAGGATGTGTTTTACTATGCCTAGATGTCAAGCATTTTATAATGTTTAACCTAGAGTTAAGTTCTTTTCTTCTAAGTGTACAATGTTACCTAAAGTACTGGGTAAAATTCCTTCCCCATAGTAAAACAAAACGAAGCCTCGGATGAGAACAAAAAGAAAATATATTCATAGGCGCACAAACAACATTCTTAAATATTCTTTAATATAACAAAAGCTACAGCGCAGTCATCGACTGATACTCAACGCGGAAGGTTGTGCGTACAGTGTTTCTGGTGATTTATTTTGTGCTTTATTATTTTCAAAGCGTATTCTGCATTTTCATACACACATACTATTTTCTAACCAATTCGAACAGCCACGTGTATCGTTGTGCATAGTGTAGTGTAGTGTTTATTCATTATGTCCCCCGGGGGACACCCTCTTGGTGATAACAGGTTTTCCCTGTTATCAGCAAGCCCATAAACTAAAAGGAAAAAGACTCTAAGCCTAATTAGTGAAAACTTTCCCACATTACCAGCCATTAAAAAAGATAACCCCAAATACTTGGTTGTAAGCGCCATAAATTCCAACCGGCCACTTAATAAATATTCATGCTTGGCGGTTCACAAAGCCCTAAAAAACATAAGTACAGAAATTGTAAGTATTTCGGAACTAAGGGACGGTAATTTGTTGTTGCTAGTAAAAAACAACAACATTGCAAAAAAATGTATCTCCACTACACATCTTATAGGAGTCTGCAATGTAAAAATAGAGCTTCACAACAATCTCAATTGCACTAAAGGCACTATTTACGCACCTTGCCTGAATGAAGTATCAGAGAGCGAAATTATTGAAAATTTAAGCGAACAGGGGTGGTAACTCCGTTAAAAGCAACTCCGAGTGGTGTAGTTTTAATAACATTTGACACGTATCATTTACCAGAAAAAGTTGATATCTCTTGGTATACCACCAAAGTTAGGCCATATTACGCAAATCCCATGAGATGCAAGATTGGAAGATGTCATCTATCATCCCTATCCCTAAACCCAATAAGCCTACTTCCCTTATAACTAGTTATAGACCGATATCCCTCCTTCCTTGCATGTCAAAAATCTTGGAGAAGATAATCTCAACGCGCATTATGTGGTTCGCTAGAAGAAATAATTTGTTATCTTCCCACCAATTTCGGTTCCAAAAAGGCAAAGGTTTTATAGAACCTTTGTTATATTTCGAACATTTTGCCTCTACAGCCTTAGCAACTGGAAACCATGTCTCTGTATTGAGCTTAGACTTTGAGAAAGCTTTTGACAGAATCGGGGTTCACCTTGTACTCAGAGAACTAAAGCGTTGGAAGATCGGCAAAAAAATCTATAACTTTGTAAAGTCTTTCCTATGAAATCGTAAGTTCATTGTTAGAGTTAATAACCACACGTCAAGCATCCACAATCTCTATAACGGAGTACCACAAGGAACCCCACTCTCGGTTACCCTGTTCACAATTGCTTTTAACGAACTAAGCTCAGTAATTGCTTCTTTTAGTAACGTAGAGCATGTCATTTACGCCGACGATGTCCTTATCTTCTCCAAGATAATTGACTTGAGGCAGATTGAACAAACCTTCATAGAAATCCTAAAGAGCGTAAACAATTGGAGCCAAATCTCTGGTGCCAACATTGCTCTTAATAAGTGCTCCTCATTTCATATATGTAGGAAACATAGCTGCTCCTTTCCTCCCCTTTCCCTAAATAACATTCAAATTCCCCACTCTGACACCTTAAAGATTCTTGGCTTAGTATTTGATAAGTGACTTAGCTTTAAGCAACATTGTCAGTATGTAAGAACTAGTATATTATCTAGGCTAAATATAATTAAATTACTCTCATCTAAACACTGTTTTGTTCATACCAATACTCTTATAAGCATAACCAAATCACTAATACTTTCAAGAATCGATTACGGTCTTTCAATATACGGTAATTGTGCTACATCGCGTATCAGACTCTTACATGCACCACACCATGCTGCCGCAAGAAGGAGTATACGTGCGTTCCCAACGTCACCAGTCAGAGCAGTTCTAACCGAAGCCGGTCTACCTGATATCTCGTACTGGGCTGAGTACAATACTATGATGCTATTACCTAAGCTGTTATTCACTCAAATTAACTCGGTTTTGCTCCATGCACGCAAAACTAGGAAGAAATCTACATTATCACGCTGCCTATCATTAGTACAGGAAATTGACATAATATCGGCACCAACATTAGTAAAAACAGGGTGTAATCCAGCTTTCATGATTCCTCAATCTTCATTCATTTTCCTTGTTCAGAATCACCATAAAAATAAAACCAGTTCTAACGAATACCAGCAAATATTTCGTGAAGCCTTACAACCATACAACGAGGGCTGGGAAATCATATACACCGATGGATCGAAATCTGATACCAGTACAACGTTTGCTGTCACAAACACACTAGGTGCCACCATTACCGTCGGTGCTCTGCCCACATACTGCTCAGCTTTTACAGCTGAAGTAGCTGCTCTGCATGAAGCAGTACTGTACTCCTCTCGTAAAGATGCCAAGCATATTATATGCACAGACAGTAAGTCTTCAATAGACGCCATTCTTAACTCATCAAACGAATGCCATCTCATAAACAAAATCCGCCAAAATCTACTTCAGTATAGCTCCATAAAAGTAATGTGGGTACCTGGACATACAGGCATTAGAGGTAATGAGATTGCGGACAAAAGAGCCAAAGAAGCCGGCACCGAATCTCTTCTTTTTTTCGATTACCTCACAAATGCAGATATTCGTAAACTCTGCAAAAAACAGCAGCACGTTAGATGGCAAACATAATGGAGTAAATACAAGCATTTCTATAAAAACTGCAACCCCGATGGTGCACGATCGACCTTTCCTGTAAACCTGCCAATCAAAAATATAAAAAATTTTGTTAGGCTAAGAATTGGACACACGATTACCACACACACGCATCTACTTAACGGCGATTCTGCACCACCATGCCCCTCTTGCGGCGACTGCAACCTCACAGTATCTCACCTGCTCGATGACTGCCCAGAGAAACAACACATCAGGACAGCCCTATTTACTAAGACTAAACCTTCTGATCATCTTAAGTTTATTAATGCCACCAATGTTAATATTCTATCGCAATTCGTATCCCTATGTAAAATAAGCATATAATTTAATATCCTCTCATTAGCTATAAATATACACATTTATACATCTTTCTGTACTAAATATTATCACCTAAGTAGATATGTTAAAAAAAAAGCGTGTCGCCGTAGATAAAAACTATTTCATTCATAAACACAAGCGCATGTTTCTCAAAGCAAGGCTCGATCATTCATAATACGAGGCCACCACATCTTCCCTCACGCGCCTGAGCTGTCCATAAGCTTATTTTTCTTGAGGTGAACCGTCAATTTTTGTTGTGGCAAGAGCCGGCATTTTCGTAAATACATAAATATGTTTTTTTTTGTTCCGGGATGACGCCCGTGAAGAGGGAACTGTCATGAGAACTGCTACACCGGCATATCAGTATGCACGACTTGTAGCCTTACAGCTACTCCTACGTACTAATCACCCCTCCAATATCTACCACTCTCTCCGCGGAACTGTCTAAGAAGGAATTACCTCACGGGGCTGGTTAGCTCATAGGCTGCTAGTTAATTCGTATGCGAACCTCCGCGCGTCCTAGATCATTGTGGATACATTTTGTATGCGCGCAGATTCGTTTCTAGTTATAATATTTTCTCCGTTTAATAAACCACAAGTTTCGGGAGCATAGCGTGGGCATTGGAACAAGGCGTGATCAGCGTCTTCTTCCCTATCCGTGCAGATTGGGCAGTTTGGGGAACTGTCATGGCCGAATCTATGGAGGTATATTCGAAATACTCGGTGCCCTGAAAGAAATTGGGTTAGGTGGAAGTTTGTTTCGCCATGGTTCCTTTTTAACCACTTCGTAAGAATGGGTATTAGCCCATGCGTACCTCTACCTATCTGTTCCACCGGTCTCGCCAGTGGGCGATCGAACGAGGCCTTTCTTCTTCTGCAATAGATTTACGATTTGCTCTACCGTCGTGCTCAGATAGCTTTATATACACTCTCTGCATTTCTTTCGCCAAAATGTCCAAGGGGGCTAGCCCTGCTATAACAAAGGAAGCACCGAAATTGTACGGAAGCTGCAGATAATTTGCAAAGCGCTTACCGATTATCAGATTTTTTGTGTAGCTACTTATGTTCAGTGCGTCAGCCCAGATCGGTGCGGAATATAAGAGAACCGAACTGACTACCCTGCTATATACTTGTCATGTCGGTCTCCTTGCCGCGGGGATGAGGCTTAAGTGGCGAGTTAGCCCCATGCTATGGAGATTAACTTACCACGAACTAAGAGGGCAGCTCCATATAGGAATTGGGTATCCACTCAACCGCGGAACGGCGGAATTGGTGGCCACCCAAGTACTATGTGGAGAGTACCGTACCGACAACCTGGCAGGAGGTATAAAATGCATTTGGCAATATGGAGGAAACTTCGGCGTATCTTCGTCCTTCCGCTGGTTTGAAGAGTACTGCTTCCGACTGCTGTTTGGGTCTCCTTTCGTCCTTTTTTGTCTGAGGTCTGTTTCTGTGTCTTGTTTTTTCGTATTTTTTCTAATCACTGTTTTCCAATCAGTTTTGCCACTCTCACATACTCTTTTCCTCGTCCCTTGCTCTGCCGGGCTCGAGGCCGCCCGTTTCGATGATACAGCCGTCGGAGTGAGCAAATTACTTGGGTCAATTTGGGCTTCTGCTGGTTTCACCGTCCTTACTTTTTTGGCTTCTTGTTCCGCTTTAGTCCAGTTTCGTCTCAGGCTTTCAATAATGTCGAAGAGCTCGTCTAGTTCGGATACACCGTTTTTTACGTCGATACTTATATTTTTCTGCTTCAGCATTGCCAGTTTCATTTTCCCTAGCGTGAGGCGGCACTTCATGAGAGCTTCCTCTTGTCCTGTCCTCATCTTTGCTATGAACTCCTGCTTTGGTGAACTTTTCTCGGAGGGCAGGCCCTGTTCATCAGTAGGGGTGTTTAGCGCATCTTTTTTGTTTATTTCTGGTAAGGATGGTGTCAGAGAGGCGTCAACCCTGTCGTTGAGTCCAATTTTTCCTCCCAGAATTCGTGGCGGCAAATGTTGACTTTTGCTTCTTCTTCTGAAAGCTTCCAGGCCTTCGTAACCAGGTGATCCCCTCTGGTACAATGGTGTCTGTAGTTTGCTTATCTGTTGCGTTTTTGTTAGTGAGTTCATGTTTATAAGGGTCCTCGCTTCAAGCCGCTATCTCTGCTCGATGTACAGTTGCCGCATTTTCCCCGCGGATATCTATGCGTTGCAGGGAGGCCGCGCAAAGGGTTGACGCAAACCCTTATGAGCTGTTGCGTTCAGAGCCAGGATGGCATAAGTCAGGAATTTCTCATCTGATCCTGTACCGCCAACTTAATGCCGACGTAGCTTCGAACATTCTTGAAGACCCGCCACGGGCTTAACAGGACGGAGGCGGTCTACAACATTTACCTGAGAGCCGTTTCCACAGGATTTCACTCCTGTGTACTAAGGTAACAGACTGTTGCAGCCGTCAGCCCAAAATCATCAAATCCAAAACGTTTATTAAAATCTATATCCGTTTTAATGCCAAGTTCGTTTGTTTCATCACAATTTCTGTGTGATGATGTGCAGACAGCCGCTCTACTTTGGAGAGCAGACGCTGACCAGGGAGCCGCTCGCTTTGAGTCATATGCTTCAGGTTTTTTGTATGTTCATCATGCCCACGCATGATGAAGGGGACACATAATTTTGAAAAGGCGGTGTCTATTCGCCTTTGTCACTGAAACTTCATCGGACTAGCTAGCTTTTGTACCGCGTCCTCTGTTTCAGCCGCTCCTTGTCGGGGGTTGCTTATTTGTTAAAACTTATTCACAACTACCCTGCAATTGCAGGCCTTCCGGCGATCCGCAACCTGCCGACCCCCCGGTGGCTTGGAGCCCAGCTTAGACGCCCGATCCCGAAGGAGCGTGAACCTCCGGGATATTATATTATATTATATTATATTATATTATATTATATTATATTATATTATATTATATTATATTATATTATATTATATTATATTATATTATATTATATTATATTATATTATATTATATTATATTATATTATATTATATTATATTATATTATATTATATTATATTATATTATATTATATTATATTATATTATATTATATTATATTATATTATATTATATTATATTATATTATATTATATTATATTATATTATATTATATTATATTATATTATATTATATTATATTATATTATATTATATTATATTATATTATATTATATTATATTATATTATATTATATTATATTATATTATATTATATTATATTATATTATATTATATTATATTATATTATATTATATTATATTATATTATATTATATTATATTATATTATATTATATTATATTATATTATATTATATTATATTATATTATATTATATTGTATTATATTATATTATATTATATTATATTATATTATATTATATTATATTATGTTACGGCCGGTCGCCGTGGCCGAATGGGTTGCTGCGTGACTACCATTCGGGATTCAGGGAGTGAACGTCGGTTCGAATCTCGGTGAAAGATCAAAAAATTAAGAAAAAGTTGTGTCTAATAGCGGTCGCCCCTCGGCAGGCACTGGCAACCCTCCGAGCGTATTTCTGCCATGAAAAAGCTCCTCATACAAAATATCTGCCGTTCGGAGTCAGCTTGAGACTGTAGGTCCCTTCATTTGTGGAACAACATCCAGACGCACACCACAAATAGGAGGAGGAGCTCGGCCAAACTGCCAAAAAGGGTGTACGCGCCAATTATATATATATATATATGTATATTATAAAAGTACATATTAGATATTGATCCAGGAAAAACTGGTTGAAAGCGATGTTATTTGCATATTTGCAAGCTAGCCCTCTTGAGGGAATTACATGTGGTTGTTAGTATCCGAAATATCGGGTAACGGACAGAGGCTGATCGACTTCGTCAGGACCCGAAACATGGTAGTCTGCAGCACCAGATTCCATCATAAAAAGATCTCCTGATCGAAAAACGTGAGACCAGATCCATCATGTTGTGATAGATGGAAGACACGCTTCTAGTGTATTAGATGTACGTTTGATCCGAGGACCCAACATCGACTTGCATCATTACCCCGTTGCAGCCAAACTGCGCACACACCTCTCTGCAGCGAAAAGCGTACATATACCTACGCACAGAATGTTCGACATAGAAAAACTGCAATCAGAACAGACAGCCAGAATAGTCGGCACTCGACTCTTACTCTTGCTCTCAGAGAGTACTGCCCAACAAACCGGCATGAACCGACATGAACCGAAGAAATCGGATTCCGGCGAGCCCGAGAAAACAGTTGGTACGACCAGGAATATCATGCTGCCGCAGAAAGAAAGAATGCCGCCTATAGAGCAACGCTGCGATCAGGCGCAACGCCAGCCAAGTGGGATCGATACAGAGAGCTAAGAAAGGAAGAGAGATGTATTATCCGACAGCCCAATCCGTAAGAAGGGCGCCTATAGGGTTCTAGCGAACGTATTGTGTGAAAGACTGAAGCTTAACGTCAACAAACTGATTGGACCTTATCAGTGTGGCTTTAGACCTGGAAAGTCTACCATTGACCAAATATTTACAATACGCCAAATCTTGGAAAATACCCACGAAAGGAGAATCGACACACACCATCTTTTCGTCGACTTTAAAGCTGCATTCGACAGTACGAAAAGGAGTTATCTGTATGCCGCGATATCGGAATTTGGTAACCCCACAAAACTAATACGGCTTTGCAAGATGACGATGCTCAACACCAGCAGCGGGGTCAGAATTGGAATGGACCTCTCCGACTCGTTTGATACCAAACGAGGTTTCAAACAGGGTGACTCGCTGTCGTATGACTTCTTTAACCTGATGTTGGGGAGCATCGTACGAGCCGCAGAACTTAATCTCTCAGGCACAATTTTTTAAGAGCGTACAATTGTTAGTGTATGCCGATGACATTTACATCATCGGCCTTAACAACCGTGCTGTTAGTTCTGCCTTCTCCAAACTGGATAAAGAGGCAAAGCGAATGGGTCTGGTGGTGAACGAGGACAAAACGGAGTACCTCCTGTCTTCAAACAAACAGTCGGCGCACTCGCTTATCGGCACCCACGTCACTGTTGACAGTTGTAATTTCGAGGTTGTAAAAGACTTCGTATATGTAGGAACCAGCATTAACACCGATAACAATGTCAGCCTTGAAATCCAACGTAGAATTTCTCTTGCCAACAAGTACTACTTTGGACTAAGTAGGCAACTAGCAGTAAAGTCCTCTCTCGACGTACAAAACTAACACTAAGATTTTTGCACCTTTGCACGTTGGCAACGGCGAAAATCGTAGGCGATAGAACGATGAGCTGTGCTCATACATAGACATAGCGCAGCGAATAAAGATCCTGCGGCTACGTTGGTTGGGTGATATCGTCCGAATGGATACAAACGCTCCGGCTTTGAAAGTATTCGATGAGGTAAAAGCTGGTGGTAGCAGAGGATTAGGGAAGAGAAGGACTTGGATTCTCTTGGTCCAATTGGCGCCGGGTAGCCCGAGATAGAAACGACTGGCGCGCTTTGTTAAACTCGGCTTAAATCACGTAAACTGTTATCGCGCCAATTAAAAAGAAGAAGGTTGTTAACATATAGGGCAATATCTGATTTCACCAAGGTGTCGTGGTATGTACAGGGCGCCTTATAAACTTCTTTAGCTTGAGTGTTGGGTGCCCACATAATTTTTATTTTTGGACAGTGTTGAATCAAAAGGTCTTTTGGGTTTTCAATAAGCGATTCTTTATTACGTGTATTTTGAAGTGCGGTGACGGTTGACTTTCTATCTGTGCAAATAACCAATTTCCCTTTAGTAAATAATTGTGGCATACTTCATGGCAAAATGGTGCGAAAACAGCCAATTTGATTGTTTTTCCTATTCTTATACCACTGCAAAAGACGTCATTTGCGCTGATTTGGAATCATCAGTAAAAATGAATTTCCAGCCTTCTCTTTTTGATTTTTCGGCTGGAATTCGCTATAATGTAACATGGGCAATTTTAGTCAAACTATAATGTCTTAATTAATGAAACTTGGTAGATATTATTAAAGAATGGTTCAGGAACAATCTTTATAACTCCCAAATATTCGGGAATTAATAGTTTGGTAATTATTTGCCTTCAAAGTGCCCTCGGGAACTTCACTGTAGTTTGGCACATTGCCATATATATTTTTCTACCTTTCACTTGAATTCACTAAATATACACTCACACGCGTGTTATTATTTATTTTTATACTTGTATTCGAATTATTGTAATGAAAATTAAATGAAAATGCATTTCCCCATATAATCACTTTCCAGTTGTAAACGCGAATAAGAAATCATTGGGATGACAACAGTATAGTGTTGCCGGATGCCTGCAAATGAAAATAGACATATGAACAAAAATGAAGTATTTCAGTTCAGTGTTAATGATGGGGATGGGGGTTATTGCGCCTTCTTACTACACAGGCCGAAGTCCGCCTACGCGGAAAGAAGTTCTATTCAAAAATACTGTCAATTGCGTAGCCGAAGTTGGACTGATGAGCGTTATTGTTTTTTAAAGGAAACGCTCTTGTATCGTTCGTGAACAGACGGCAGACCATACTCAACTAACATAGGTAAATATGTTTATATTTTTAATCGGAGTTGTGGAAAAGGGTGGAAGGTTTGCCCGAAGCGCTGTATGGTAGAATGCATTTAAAATAGCCAGTGTACTTTTGGCGCAGTGAAACCATTAAAGATTAAGTTATATTTATTTCAGGATGTGTTTTACTATGCCTAGATGTCAAGCATTTTATAATGTTTAACCTAGAGTTAAGTTCTTTTCTTCTAAGTGTACAATGTTACCTAAAGTACTGGGTAAAATTCCTTCCCCATAGTAAAACAAAACGAAGCCTCGGATGAGAACAAAAAGAAAATATATTCATAGGGCCACAAACAACATTCTTAAATATTCTTTAATATAACAAAAGCTACAGCGCAGTCATCGACTGATACTCAACGTGGAAGGTTGTGCGTACAGTGTTTCTGGTGATTTATTTTGCGCTTTATTATTTTCAAAGCGTATTCTGCATTTTCATACACACATACTATTTTCTAACCAATTCGAACAGCCACGTGTATCGTTGTGCATAGTGTAGTGTAGTGTTTATTCATTATGTCCCCCGGGGGACACCCTCTTGGTGATAACAGGTTTTCCCTGTTATCAGCAAGCCCATAAACTAAAAGGAAAAAGACTCTAAGCCTAATTAGTGAAAACTTTCCCACATTACCAGCCATTAAAAAAGATATCCCCAAATACTTGGTTGTAAGCGCCATAAATTCCAACCGGCCACTTAATAAATATTCATGCTTGGCGGTTCACAAAGCCCTAAAAAACATAAGTACAGAAATTGTAAGTATTTCGGAACTTAGGGACGGTAATTTGTTGTTGCTAGTAAAAAACAACAACATTGCAAAAAAATGTATCTCCACTACACATCTTATAGGAGTCTGCAATGTAAAAATAGAGCTTCACAACAATCTCAATTGCACTAAAGGCACTATTTACGCACCTTGCCTGAATGAAGTATCAGAGAGCGAAATTATTGAAAATTTAAGCGAACAGGGGTGGTAACTCCGTTAAAAGCAACTCCGAGTGGTGTAGTTTTAATAACATTTGACACGTATCATTTACCAGAAAAAGTTGATATCTCTTGGTATACCACCAAAGTTAGGCCATATTACGCAAATCCCATGAGATGCAAGATTGGAAGATGTCATCTATCATCCCTATCCCTAAACCCAATAAGCCTACTTCCCTTAAAACTAGTTATAGACCGATATCCCTCCTTCCTTGCATGTCAAAAATCTTGGAGAAGATAATCTCAACGCGCATTATGTGGTTCGCTAGAAGAAATAATTTGTTATCTTCCCACCAATTTCGGTTCCAAAAAGGCAAAGGTTTTATAGAACCTTTGTTATATTTCGAACATTTTGCCTCTACAGCCTTAGCAACTGGAAACCATGTCTCTGTATTGAGCTTAGACTTTGAGAAAGCTTTTGACAGAATCGGGGTTCACCTTGTACTCAGAGAACTAAAGCGTTGGAAGATCGGCAAAAAAATCTATAACTTTGTAAAGTCTTTCCTATGAAATCGTAAGTTCATTGTTAGAGTTAATAACCACACGTCAAGCATCCACAATCTCTATAACGGAGTACCACAAGGAACCCCACTCTCGGTTACCCTGTTCACAATTGCTTTTAACGAACTAAGCTCAGTAATTGCTTCTTTTAGTAACGTAGAGCATGTCATTTACGCCGACGATGTCCTTATCTTCTCCAAGATAATTGACTTGAGGCAGATTGAACAAACCTTCATAGAAATCCTAAAGAGCGTAAACAATTGGAGCCAAATCTCTGGTGCCAACATTGCTCTTAATAAGTGCTCCTCATTTCATATATGTAGGAAACATAGCTGCTCCTTTCCTCCCCTTTCCCTAAATAACATTCAAATTCCCCACTCTGACACCTTAAAGATTCTTGGCTTAATATTTGATAAGAGACTTAGCTTTAAGCAACATTGTCAGTATGTAAGAACTAGTATATTATCTAGGCTTGTAATGAAAGAATATTTATTGAAGTTAAATATGTTTATTTGTTTATCGTTCCAAGCTAGGCATCCAGCTTGGCGAACGATTATTTTCTTTATTGTGTCTTACATACTAAGTACAAGAGTTTTTATAGTAATTTTTATCAATGCAAGCCAACAACAACTTTTCGGTGTTTACTTGTGTAATATGATTCTAGCATTCACGCGCCGCGCATATAATAATTACGTTAGCTATATTTGCGTTTACTTTCAAGAGTAATGAACCTTTTAAGAAATATGATACTTTATTTAAACGGCACAGCACAGTGAATGCATAAGTGGACAATAAAATAAAAGCCAAAACAAAATGTTTTTATGAATATTAATGTTAAGGCATATCCGACTTATAATCATACTACACCTCCATTCTTCGGAAGAATGCTCATACAACTTTTTTTTTTTGTATGAACATTCTTTTACATTGAATTGTTAAAATAAAATATGTACATAAGAGTAATCTTAATTTTATTTATATGGATATATTGTATTAATTTTCTAAGTTTAGACCGGTCTTTAAAACTACTTATTGTTGATAAATCTTAAGCCTATTTTTGTGAACTTTTTGTTCTTTTAAAGATAACTTATCGACTATAGTAACATTATTTTTATTATCTATTGCTTTAATGGTATAAGGCCCACAATATTGGGGTTCCAGTTTATGGGCCACTTCATTTCTAAGTAAAACTAAATTGCCTATGCTAAAATTGTGATCTAAACTATTTTTATCATAAAATGTTTTTTGCTTAATTTTAGCTATGTCTATCATATTGCGAGCTCTTTTATGTGCTACTTCTAGCCTAAATCTTACTTCTCTAGCGTAGTTATCTATGTTATATAATGGAGTAATTTGGTCTACATTTTTGAACTGCTGAAACATGTTTGGTGTTTTTCCAAAAACTAATTCATACGGACAATAGTCATGTACTGTAGAAGGAGTGGTGTTAAAACAGTATGTGAAGTATTGTAGCCACTCATCCCAGTTGTTTTTGTCAATCGATATGTAAGATCTTATGTATTGATTGAAAGTTTTATGTGATCTTTCTATTACTCCTAATGTTTGGTGGTGGTAAGCAGTTGAATTAATTTTCTCTATTTTTAGCAATAGCTCTGTTAGTATTGAATTTTTGTATTCTGTACCCATGTCCGAAATGAACGTCTTCATTGGTCCGTAGGTAAGAATAAACTTTTCAAATATTGCTTTCGCCACTGTCTTGGCGTTTTTGTCTTGGATGGGTATCGTGACTAAATATTTTGTCATGTCGCATATTATTGTGACTGCATAAGTATTGCCATTAATTGTTGTAGGTAGTGGGCCTATTGTGTCTACCATAACTGTATCAAATGTACCTGTAGGTGTTGGTGTTATAGTCATGGGGCTTTTTAAATGCTTTGTTATTTTGGTTTTTTGGCATTTTTCGCAAGTTTTTACGTACTTAGCAACATCTTTTGACATTTTATTCCAGAAGTAATGTCTTTTAATTTTCATAAGTGTTCTGAAAATT
>JAYXIM010048945.1:0-16474 GCA_037575425.1 Anastrepha fraterculus
TGAGTTTGGTGTAAGCGTGTGCGAAATTTTGTGAAAGTGGTGAAAGAGTCCGGTTATTTAGAAAATGAAAAGCTTTGCGAAATTATGGAGAATGAAGTGAGAATGAATGTTTTATAGGAACAAGAATGCGTAACAGCTTAGATTTTATAAAACTTGATTTGATTAGATAGAAATCGATTACTGAATTCCTCTTTCATGACTAAATTGATTTCAATAATTTTTTTCTTAATTTACTCCCTGGATATCTGGTCTTGATGTATGTAGATGTCGTTAGGTGACGCTGTAATGGATGTATGTGGACAAAAATTTATTTATAGTACAATTTGTTTCAGTAGCCAAGGCGAGGAGCATGGCAATATCTAAACAGCGTCTCGGGTGTGAGCTCACAGTATATGGAAAGAGTATCGAACAGGTTACAGAATTCTGCTACTTGGGTACGATAATTAGGAATTAAGTAGCTCGAATAAACATCTAAGCGCAAAATGCAAAGTCTGAATTTATAAAACATGCGTTCGACTAGTACTCAGTATACCGTTGAAAACCGGGAGTATACAACTGCAACACAACAAGCTTGAAATGGCAACATTGCGATCAATGGCAGGACATACTCGCAGAGATCTTATGCGAAACGACGAGATTAGAGGGATATGCGACACGCAAGACAGTGTTAAGTGGAGCCGAAGACGAAGAAGGGAATGGAAAAATTGCCCTCCCAAACTCGGGACTGAGTGTTGAACATCCAGCTCTATCAATAACTAATATTTTTTTACGTACAATATAATCCAAACAAATTGTATCTCTTGTACAAAAATTATTGAAGAACATTATTAAGGGTGGTTAAATTTCAAAGGCCGATGTTGAATGTGAACCACACCTGAACGTCAACAACACCGTTGGACTTCTTTCTTTGGGGTTATTTGAAAGAAAAGGTGTACATCGATAAGCCGGCAACAATTCAAGAGCTAAAGGATGAGATAATTCGGCACATTAACGGCATAGAACCTTAATTATGCCTCAACGTCATCGAAAATTTGGACTATCGGATGGAGGTGTGCCACCGAGGCCGCGGCGGCCATTTGGCCGATATTTTGTCTCATGCGTAATTGGGCCATACCAATGTTATCATAATAATGAGAAATAATAATAATTTAAGATTTAAGAAAAATATAACTAGCCCCTTTAAATGATTATCAGCGAGTAAATGTTTTCTTATTTTATTGAAGTAAAAACTAGTCAACAAAAACAAATTGTCTAACATACCAATGCAGATGTCTTAACAAATAAGATAATAATAATCTTAATCCGTAAGGGGAAATACAACAAATTATAGAAGCTTAATGAAAAAGTACTTAGAAGCAGAAAAGTCAATTCTAAAGGATTTGTAAAAAGTATTGAATTTGATCAGAGCCCCATTCCTTGAATCCAATAAAACATAAATTACGAAGCGAATACTCTAGATGGAGTATTAAGCTCGATTCGCTCTAGAAGGAAGGGTGAATCCGCAACACCTTGAATACCATCAAGGGCGAAATATGAAGACAAAAAAATTCACCGCGACTGCAGAGATTTCAAATTGATACGCAGATATCTAGAATAGTATGAGGGTAAGGCTTCATGAAAAGGAAGGAAACCTAGTGCAAAGCCAATGAAAACTTTTTGGATACGCTCAATTTGAGTTATGTGTTAGGTATGATAAGGTCTCCATATGAAGGAGGCATATTCTATTTTAGAACGAACAACTAATTTGTAGAGCATTTTAAAAGTATAAGGGCCTGTAAATTATGTAAAGGTGCGCCTTAAGATAAATCAATATAATACACTCTATATCTATGAAAATTAATAATCAAATGGAAAATCGATGTAAAAAAATTCCAATTAGATAAAAGAGTATATCGACTAAGTAATCGGCAATTATAAATATGAGAAAGATAGACGGTTCAAAGTCGACAATAAGTATATATCGACTTAAAAATATTAATTTGGGAAATAAAACTGCGACAGTAAAACGGAAAAATAATTCGATATAAAAGACTTCAAATCGATGCATGGGATAACCGATGGAAAAATCAATACTGAAAATATGAGTCGATAATAACAGAACTCATATCTATAAATTATTCAAAAGAGATGAAGGGTATAATTGGTTGAAAAATTATTTACTAAAAGGTGTATCGATATAAAAAAATGAAATCGATAAATTAGCACTTGATGCAAACTTCTAGATAAAAAATATTAATCGAAAAAAACATTTTACAAAACAAATAAATTGTTCAAAAGTTGTAAGTCAAAGAACAATAAAAAAACAATAAATCGATAAAAAGTATAGTCGTTAGAAACCGGTAGCGAAAATATAAATAAAAAATAAAAGGATAAATCAATACAAAACACTCCATATCGGTAAAACTATAATCGATAATACCGATTATGAAATCGGCAATTATAAAATAAATCTTTAGAACGGATAGCCTATTCAAAGCCGATAATAGTACAAATCGACTTAATCAATATGAAGTTGGAAAAGGTAAGGCCACATAGGAAAATGTCAATTGACAAAATGAGTACGTCATGGAAAAATCTACAAAAGTTAATCGATATGCATCCTTTAAATAAAATAAAACAAGCTGTAAAATTAGAAACAAAATGACAATAAATAAAACTAAAACTCGATAAAAATTATAGTCGCCAAAAATCGATAACGAGAATATAAATTGGTGATAATGAGATAAGTCAATGTAAAAGCTTCCATATCGATGAAAAGCATAATCTAATGAAAATAATATAAAGTAATCGATATAAAATAATTACAAGTATATAAAAGAAAATAAAAAGCTTTAAAAAATCGACAATTATAAAATAAATCGATAAAAAATGGTCGATTAAAATCGATTACAATTATAAATCGTTTTAAAAACATAAAGTTTCGAAGTAAATAACCCACTGTAAAATCGAAAATAAAAAATTAACTAAAGCAGAATATAATAAATCGATAAATTAGATAAATTGGATAATAAATTTAACTTGTTTTGTTTTGTAAGGTTTTAGGCAGAAGGTCTTTCTAGAAGGACCGGGCAGTCAATTTTGTCATTAACGAGATCAAAGATAAATGACACTGCCTGAAGAGTATCTCTATCAATTAACAAAAAAATGCATATCAATCAAAAACGAGATTCGTATGATGGTTTTGGGTCTGAGAATTGAATGAATGTAGTGCGAAATGCACAACAATTTTTTGAACCCTCTCCATAGAAACGGCATAATTTAAAGCGTGATAGAGTTAAGTTTTGTATCAAAGAAAACCCCTAAATCTTTGATCACATCGGACGAAGCAAGATATGTATATTTAATATGAAAAGAGGTATTACCCCCTTAATGAAAATTAGAAAGCGTGGTTTTCTCACATTTTTCAATATTAAGAAGTAGGCGATATGTAAGGCATTAGGAAAATAAATTATTCTGCTCAGACTGTAGGACGGCTGAATCACTAGAATTTTTTCTTTCAGCATACACTTTTAGATCATCAGTATAGATTAGAGAAACACGAACAAATATCATTAATAAACAAAACAAATAACAGAGGTGCTAAAATATTACCCTGAGGTATACCAGAGGTGGCGATGTACTGTTTCGAAGAAACTCCATCGATAGCTGCAGTACTGCATCTCTTTAGTAAATAGGATCGAATCCAATCAAGGAAAGTTGTATGACAACCGAGACATGCCAATTTAGTTACTAAAATTATATGGCAGACTTTACTGAAATCCGTGTATATCGCATCAGTTTGGACAACATTCTCGAAGACTGCGGGGCAATCTTTAGAGTGGATAAGTTAGTAATGTAGATCTTGCAACTACAAAACTATACGGTCTAGGATTAATTAGACGTATAACGCTAAAATATAACTTTTCTTCGATAACACATTCAAAAAGTTTAGATACAACAGGTAATTTGGAAATTGGTTGTAATATGCAAAATCGCTTTTATTACGCGTTTGAAAATTGGAGTGACTGAAGTTAGCTTCCGATAAATATTCCTTAAGCCAAGGCTTTTTCAAAAATTAGTTTAAGTGGCTGCACCAAAGAGCGACAATTTTTAAGCAAAGTTACAGAAAGACCGTCTACAACCAAATGAGAAGAATTTTTAATCTTTAACAATCCCTCAATGACATCATCGTCTGATAGAACAAGTGAACGAAGTCAACTGAAGAAAACAATTTCCTCAAGAAATTATGGCGAATGGCTGCCAAATGTATTTCCTGAATATCTTCATCAGACACGAAATTTGTTGAAAAGAAATCAGCAAATAAATTCGCTGCATCACTGACAGAGCAGGCAGTAAAGTACTTTTTTAACGATTTAATATATCGCCAATGGTTAAGCCATTTTGGAGATATTAAAAATTATTTTCAAAAACCTTTTTTTTGTTTTGCTTGTGCAGCCACTTTTTTTAAAAGTTAATTCGAGGGACCAGTTTTTTCAGACTTTAGTTAAAGGACCTGTGGGATATATCAGAGAAATAAAACACAAATTTACCAATGATAATTTATTTTTTGGTACCCAGATACATTATAATTTTGTTAAGCTGAAACTGTTGAAAACATGAAATAGAACTCCGAAAAACGCCATTATAAAATTAACTTAAATATTCTTTTGTTTGCTTCATTACCAGCAAAATTTTCAACGTGCATTTTTCGACGCCTGCGGCACGACTAAAACAAAAGCGATCCATGGGATGGAAAGAGCGCAAAGTTCGGAGGTAAACTTTTTATTACGCACACAATGACCAAACGACAGGATACTAGAACAGAGAAATTCCTGTGATGAGTAGTAGAAATATTATGAATGAAAATGCGATGAGCGTGGCCGATTCGACAACGCACGTCTGTTTGAATGTTAATAAAAGACATCAATAAAATTTCGTTCAAACCGTGACAGTTATAAATGGCTGCTTGATGAATTTTTGAATTTAAATATCCCGATAAATCTGCTTGTTTGATGTTTGTTTGAACCTATTTAAAAAATTTAGCCGTTTCAGTTGTCATTATTTAATATTTACCGGGGAATACTCCACGTTTATGTGTCAAGGGAAGGGTATTTTCTTAGCATTGCTGCTGTTAAAAATTTACAGAATATACAAGACTAGAAAACGTGCTAGCTAAGCCTTGTGAAAGAACACTCAGATTGGCTTGTATTTGCTCATACTTTTGAGCCATCATTTCGAAATTTTCGGAACTCTTTTGGTAAATTCCAAAATTCGCGTCTTTTGTGTGATTTTCTAAGCTTCGATATGTTTATTTCCTCCGCTCCATGATGAAGCATAGGACCATAACTAAATTTTAATACTGTCTAGTGCAAGTAACTGAAATAACTTCATTAAGGCGGTATTCTAGTGTAGAGGCATGAGATTGAGGTGTTTTTTCGAGTGCTATAAATAAAAAAGTAAAAATATTTTTACCATCAATTTTTTAATAAGATATATATTAATGTTTTAAAAATACATAAAAAAATTTAAAATCTCGAAAAACGAAAAACTCAAAAAGTTATATGTTCTTGAAGTGGGGGGTTAACAAAAAAATGGCGCGCCACACCTACCACGGTTGCAAGCGTTCTAATAATCTGTGGGGAGGCAAAAAAATCGCCCATTGCTCTGTGAAAATCATAGTCTAGGGATCAAAATAAGAAACTTTGCCGAAGGAACCATACCTCTAAAACGAATTCTGATGTCCCCCAATTTGTGTCGAACTTTTTAGTTTCTTTTCTCATGTAAAGGCCAAAAATGGTGATATTTTGAAATAATTGTATGGGGAACCCCCCAGGGGAGTTCCAGGGGGTGTGCCACTGGCATGGGTGGATCGGTCGTCCAAAGTTAGTGGGGGTCGGTCATACATTTGGACTCGATTGGAGCACTCTAAATGGGTCAAAGTGCTCACACCAAATTGTAAGTCAATCGGTTAAGTAGAACCTCAGAAATCAAGGTAAACATTTTGAAATATATAGTTTCGAGAAAAACGCGTTTAAAGGTTTGAGTGCTACTCGTATTACGCCCTGTGGCGTTCCAGCCGAGCCAGTAAAGAAGTCGTGACACTAAAATAGGTATATCTCTGGAAATAATTAAAAGTTTAACAAATCCTTTTAAAGACATATTCTTGAAAGGTCAAGCTTTGAGAATATAAAAAAAACCGATTTTTTTCAAATTTCCCCATTAGAATATCCCCTTAAATATCATCCTACACCTCAGCGTTTGTTCGCCATGTTAGCTGCGGCTGGAGCGGGTGTCGGCCTTGAACCATGCGGCTCCTTCCATAAAAGTGCTCAACGGTCCTTGAAGTCATCAGTCATTGGCTATCTACTCAATACTGATGCTTAGGCATGGATCCAAACCCTTATGGAAATATTTCTGCATGGTGTGATCGGCTAATTCTCGAAAATCCCCTGCATAAAATGCAGCCAGCAAAACGGATATGGAGGTGCCAAATTCATGCAGAAATGTCAACATGATGAACGAAGCCCGAAGCCAAAGATTAGCCGCTCCGCATTTGCTGCGTGAAAAATCACAAGCAATTTGTAATGCCGGTTTATTGGAGGCAAAGTAATACTATGCATTTTTGATAAAACGGCTTAAGTCGGCTTGATGCTTTCTAACTGTTCTGCAGAAGCTAATGGATTTAAATGAAATATAGGGCAACTAATCGGTAATAGTTTTAGCCCAGCAATTTCTTTAAAAAAAAATTTAATAAATATATACATAAATTCTACCTATAAAAGAACGTAAATCTTTCGTGTGAAATCAAAACCTACAAAACCCAGTTAAGCTGTTTTGTCAAAAGCCCACACATGTAATATTAGCCAGCATAGAGTAAAAGGGACAAAATCAATAAACTTGATTCGTTTTCTTTTTTTGTAAATTGTTTAGTCTCCTCGAAACTTATGAAATGAAGGCATGACTGATTTTTCCACTCGAATAAATTTGCTCACACAAAATTTCGCACAAATGCGGAAGTTTGTGGTTGGTAGGTGTGAATGAATGAAGCACAAATAAATCACGTGTGACAAATTTCTATGCAATCGCCAGGAAACAGAAAATAAAAAAATACGAAAACGCAACAAAAAAGAGACAAATAAAAATCACAAACAAGAGCGCAGAAAATGTGTGGAGCCAAGTGCTGCCAACATTTGGCAACTGAAGCAGGAAAGTTACGCTAATCGTTTACCTTTCAGTTCAAGCCACAAACTTCGCACGCACACACATGCGCGCATATATATATATATATATATATACACACACAATCTCTCTGGCAAATATTAACCCCACTCGACGCAACGTCGACGAGTGCTCTCGCCACCCAAATATTAACTTTTAATGCAGCCGGTTCAAATGCCAGGATTTCCTAGACTCAACCACATTTTGTCCAAGTAAATGTATTTGGAGCAAAGTTCACAGTCAAAGGTCTTGGGTTATAAAATATTTAAATATATAGAAACCGCATTTGAAATGCCGCAATAAGAGACTTCTTCATTTGCATACATTTTGGTGTATTGAGACATGTACATACGCGCATACATACACATACACATATTCATATACATATATATATATATATATGATACTTTCATGATTTCCATTTATTTCTTGACGTTAAAATATTAAATATTTCCGTCCAGCACGAAATGCACCCAATCGATGTGAAAAGCTGTTATGTAAATATGTACGTAGGCTGCCCAAATATTTGCTTGCCGGTGTCTCGCATATATAAACTTGTAAGTAAATTCAAAAATAGTCAAGCTACGTGTAGATGTAGACCAGAAACCGCCATCTACGACTGTGAATGTGAAAGTCAGCATATTGGCACTTTCTCAGGCTTCTGCTGCTTTTCATGCTGAAATTTATATTCAACCGCATGTTAGCAAGCCAAGTGACCCTTTCGGCTTACGGTTTATACCAAAATATTTTAACTATGTTGACTATTATATACACTTGTTATCACTTATTTAAGACGCCCGAACATGTGGCTCGTATGCAAAAAAACAAAAAAAACAAAAATTGCAAAATAAAATTACAAAAAATTGCAAAAATAAACGTAATTTTTCAGTGACTTCAAACTGACATTTTATTAAACCAAAATTGAATAGGATATACCCTATGATCAAAAAGTACCGGGATAGTTTAATTTAAGCAAATCACGAACCGGTCCATATTTTTTTCTTATGTTCGTAGGCCAGACAGTCAATAAAGAATATTATCTATCCGTGTTGCAGCATTTGAGATATGCTACACGTCGTAAACGGCTTGAAATGGGTCCAAACAATTCTTGGATTTTGCATGATGGTAACGAGCCATCGCACGGCTACCAAATTGTACTGAATTATTTGCCCAAACACCACGCAAATACAATGGTGCAATCACCGTATTCACCTCATATGGCCCCGTGCGACTTCTTTTTGTTTCCCTAGTTGAAGTTACCACTTCGTGGATGGAAATTTCAGTCGATAGAGGAGATCAAAGAGAATGCGACGAAGGAGCTGAAGGCAATCTCATCGTCGGCCTACCAGGGGTGCTTGGAGCACTGGGTTAAACGTTGGCACACTTGTGTTGCTTTAGATGGGTCATATTTTGATTGAGATAAAATAAATTTGCCTGAAATTGAACTCAGTTTCGCTTTATTTAAACATTCCTGGTGCAAGAGTTTTCTTAAGGTTTCTACTAATATTTGATAGATTTTTATAAAAAATATTTGAAAAATGTTAAATTTTTGTGAGTTTTGCTCCATGTCTGGAGCTTTAATTTGATAGCTCTTTATTATATTGTATAAAGGGCCATATTTTTATAAAAGACTGAGGAACTAAATTTGTTATAAAAAATATTGCGAATATGTACCTACTTACATACATAATCGGGTGGCTCTGAGCTCCATACTGGATACCGATATTGATAACTATGGTTTGACAGCAGCAAAAGGCTGAATTGACATTTCTGTTCAGACCCTCGCCTCATTTTAAATGGTGTATTTTGGGTGTTTCTTTAAAAGCCTGTAAAACAAAAACCAAAAAAGATTTTTTATTTTTTATTTTCGTTTTGAGAATTTTATTTTTTGATCCATTGAAAAAAAAAATAAAACTTCATTTTTGGTCATACGAGGTTCGTTCAAAAATTTGGCAGCTTTCAAAAAACGGTTTTGCAAAACAAGGTACTTCAAGGCAAAAGATAAAAAGGCTCTTGTTCAGTATGAATGGCGTTATCGTATAAACTACGATCTTTGGAGAACAAAATTTGACCAAATGGCGGACGTTCAAAGATGAAAACCCGTTTTTTTAACCCTTTTTACTTTAAAGGTCCGAAAAAAATTGAAAAAAGTGCGTGTATCGTAGTACACATAACAGAAGTGGAACTTTCAACGCAGACAAAGAAAGAGGGAATGACCCGAGATAGACTGAGAGAGAGAGAGAGAGAGAAAGAATAAAAATCTAAATAAAATCACAACATTTGCAGATAATAGAAATAGACAAAATTTACAAAACACAGACAAGGCTCGACCGGTGTAGGTAAACGCCGGACACAAACCACGGCAACAACGCGAGTTATGCAACCAATTAAAGTCGCACAAACAAATAACATAATTGTTGATAGCGACGAGATCAGCATAATCATGCAGAGGTACTTGAACCGAGATCGAATTTCAAAAGCATAAACAACGGAAGCGTCGCCGTCGCTCCCGTTGCTCGATCAACAATTCATGCAGAGGTACTTGAACCGAGATCGAATTTCAAAAGCATAAACAACGGAAGCGTCACCGTCACTCCCGTTGCTCGATCAACAATTTATGCATATGCCAAAGCAAAGTTATGCAACCAATTAAAGTCGCCGTTGCTCGATCAACAATTATGGAATAAACGAAATGGGCATTTGCATATGCCAAAGCATATTATAATTTCAGTCTTAAGATTCAACTGTAACTGGACAGAAGTCCAAGTTCTTTCAACAAAAATATAATTAAGTCAAAGTTCTTTCACCAAAAATATAATTGTTCGTTCAATAAAAATATAATTGTGTCAAAGTTCTTTCACCAAAAATATAATTGTTCTTTCAACAAATATAATTGGCGCAGTCGAAATCGGACAAATACGTTCAGAATTAACCAAAGTTAATCCGCGAGAAAATTTTTAATTTAAACCACAATGGAAGCAGAGATGGATAAATTAAGAGCAGTATTGCTTCAACAGGAAGGAGAGTTGAACCTATTAAGGCAACAAAATCAACAACAACAACAACAACTGCAACAACAACAGCAGCAACAACAACAACAACAACAACCACAATATCAAGAGCAACAACATCAACAACAACAACAACCAATCCAGTGGCTGTCAAACAAAGATATCATCCAGCAGTTTCGCCAGCTAAGGCAGCTCGACGACCAACATGATGTGTTAGCCTTTATAAAATCTGTGGAGTTCCTCATGACATTATGCCAGGGAAACGCATTACTGATCCAGTTTGGCACTAGCATCGTCGCTAATGAAAAGGTGTCGGGAACAGCAGCAAATTTCATCAGACAATTGGGGATGGAGCCTAGCTGGGACCAAATGAAGACCAAACTGATGGAGCAAATGCGACCCAGGACGACCTACGAGGACGTATTCGATAAATGCAGATTCATCAAAGTGAGTAGTTTAAGAGATTTGTTCCAAGAGTTTGAGAAAGCAAAGTGCGAAATAAACAAAATATATATGTTCGACGAATCCAAACCAGCCATGTATGAAAATGATAAAGTAGATAGAGATTTGTTAAACATGCTAATGAATAAAATAGACACTCCGTTCAGGATTCATGTCGATCAGGGCATGTCTATGCATGCTTTACAAACGAAATATTCAAATATTAAAGCACTGGACGACCCCAGAGCTATTTTACAGAGGTATAGAAAAAATTCGAACAATACCTATAACAAACAGGGTAACACTAACACTAACACCAACACTAACGCTAACACTAACACTAGCACCACTCATAAAAACGCAACCCAGAATAATCAGTTTGCTAGTAATAATAACAATACCAAACAGAATCAGGGTGGCTGGCCAAACACCAATAATAACGCCGGCCCACCTCAGAGTGACCGAGTCAACCAACAGTCGTATAACAGGTCACAACCCACCCAAAACCCAAATTTTAAACCTAACTATAACAACAAGGGTAACAGCTCAAAACAGACAAGAATGTCTCATATGAGCGTTGACACTCAAAAGAATGATCCCACACCCATGGAGATTGGGACTTTAGAAGAAGAAGAGGAAGAACAGGTAAATTTTTTGATTCCTTGCCTAGAGCAACCTTACCCATAATAGTGTGGACAATAGGAAAAGAAAAAATTAAATGCTTAGTCGACACTGGTGCGACGACAAGCATCTTAAAATCAAGAATTCTTGAATTCCAATACCCCAAAACAGAACTCACCAAACCATGCTCTTATAAAACTCTTAACGGCATTAATGTCGTGAAATACACCGTAACAACACCACTTCCAAAAGAGATACCCTACTCGGGGACACTACAGTGGAAACTTATAGATTTCTCAAACAAAAATTTCTCGGCAATAATAGGCCAAAATTTCTTAAAAGCCTTCAATGCTCAAATCAACAACACAGAGCGATATGTACAATTGCTCGATAGAAAATTTTATTTTTTGGATTACGAATACCCAGAAGCAATGCACAATGCTTGTGCTCTGCAACCCGTGAACAGAGAAGAAATACGAGATCGCTTCAACCTCGCTCATTTAAATGACGAGGAACGTCGAGCCGTCGAAACCCTATTCGCGGAATTTGACGACTTATTTTTTCAAGAGGGGGACGTTTTGTCAGCAACAAACCAGATTTCCCACGAAATAATTACCACAGTGGATAGGCCTTTATATTCTAAAATATATAGATATCCCCAAATACATGAAAAAGAAATAAATAGACAGATAAAGGAAATGCTTGAGCAGAACATAATAAAAAAGAGTAACTCACCCTACAACAGTCCCTTATGGATCGTCGAGAAAAAACTCGATAATTCAGGGTCAAAAAAGTTCAGAATCGTCATCGATTACCGTAAATTAAACGAATTCACGGTCGATGACAGATTTCCAATCCCTAATCTAAACTCTCTATTGGATAAATTAGGTAGATCCCAATATTTCACAACCCTCGATCTGGCGAAGGGTTTTCACCAAATTCTCGTAAGAGAGGAAGACAGACCAAAAACGGCATTTTCAACACCGTCAGGTCACTATGAGTTTGTCAGAATGCCGTTCGGACTAAAAAATGCTCCATCGACATTCCAGAGGCTCATGAATGAAGTCTTGAAAGATCATATTAATGACAACTGTGTCGTCTACATGGACGACATATTAATTTTTAGCACTTCCCTTCAGGAACATATGACCACCCTAAGGAAAATATTTAGAACCTTGAAGGAGGCAAATTTGAAAATTCAAGTAGATAAGTGTGACTTTCTTAAGAAAGAAACACAATTTCTTGGCCACATCCTGACCACTCACGGTATTAGACCGAACCCAGACAAAGTAAATATTATACAAAATTTAAAATTACCCAAAACGGCAAAACAGATTAAATCATTCCTGGGAATGACAGGATTTTACAGAAAGTTCGTTAGGGATTATGCAAAAATAGCATTCCCCATGTCAAGGTATCTGAAGAAAAACGAGACGATCAACACTGACGACCCAAGCTATATAGCTGCATTCGAAAAGTTGAAGACACTAGTTACAAACAGTCCAGTCCTACGATACCCAAATTTTTCCAAGAAATTCACTGTCACTACAGACGCCAGTAATTTCGCGGTGGGAGCAGTGCTATCTCAAGAGAGCCACCCAATCGCATATGCATCCCGAACATTAAATCAACATGAATGCAACTACTCGACTATAGAGAAAGAGCTTCTAGCCATAGTGTGGGCCGTAAAGTACTTTCGACCGTATGTTTATGGTAGAGAATTCGACCTCGAGAGCGATCACCAACCCTTAAAATGGCTGATGGCTAAATATACAGGCAAAGATATAAGCCCAAGACTGCAGAGATGGCTCATTAATCTAGGGGAGTACAAGTTCCATATAGAATACATAAAAGGAAAAAATAATAATATTGCTGATTTTTTGAGTAGGATTAAAGAAGACGAAATTAACCTAATGGAGGTCGAATCAACAGACGAAGAAGACAACAAATCCCTGACTGAAACGGTTCACTCTCAAGAAGAGGATCAGGGTTTTAACATGTCCATACTAGAAACGGCAGTCAACAGATTCAAAACACAAATAATTTTCACAGAAAAGAAACCCAACACCATAGTACAAGTGTTTGGCAAAAAGAGAATTTATATTAGCAAAAAAGACTTGGAAAACAACCAAGCAGTAAACATCCTTAGACGAGAAATAACAGCAGGAAAGATAGGAGTTTTTTCACACCTAAGCGACCATGAATTTTACCAATTTCAAAAAATATTAACAAAGGAATACACTTCCAATCAAAAAGTAAGGTTCGTAAAATGTACCAGGTTCGCTACAGACATAGAGTCTGAAGATGAGTTGCACACCCAAATAGCTCTGTTTCATAAAAATGAGAGTGGCCATTGCGGGATAGTTGCCACCTATCAGAAACTTAAACTTAAAATTTACCATCCCAATCTAAAAACACACATCCACAGAATAATAAATAATTGCGACGTTTGCAGTGGTGGGAAATATGATAGGAAACCCATTAAAAACAACTTCCATCTAACAGAAACACCAAAAACCTGCAACGAGATAATACATGTGGACACATATGTGAATTCAAAACAATCTTTCATAATATTCATTGATAAATTCTCAAAACACGCCACTTGCTTGCCACTGACCGATAGAAATAGTATCACAATAGTAGAACACATTCAACAGTTCTTGTCCATTAAAGGGAAAGTCCAGAAATTTGTCTTCGACAACGAATTCAATAGCTTGAACGTCAGGGAATTCCTGGAAAAAGAAGGCATAGAATACCACTCAACAAAGCCAAATAGTCATACTGGCAATAGCGATGTCGAAAGACTTAATAATACATTGACAGAGAAAATTCGTACACTAAATATAGAAGAGAAAAGACCTATAATTGAACAAATGGCCAGAGCTGTATACTTTTACAACAATACACACCACACCACCACAAAATCTACACCGTTCGAAGTACAAAACCATAAAGTCGATCACAAAGAATTATATGACAGAATGTCAGCACAAAAAGCAAAAAAAATAGCAAAACTAAACAATAACAGGGAAACTTACATAGAAACCAGAACAGAAGGATTTATAAAAAATTACAAAAACTTAAGACACAAGGAAGAACCCAAATTTAGGAAAACAAAATTACAAAACATCCACACAACAAACATTAAAAGACCTACAAAATTTTCAGATAACGTTGACACTCCTCATCATGTGCCTGCTGCCAACACTGTCGACGGCAATGATCAACATAACCCCGATCCAGGCTGAAACCGGATTCATATCGCTGGGGGAAAGTACGGTGGAGCTGGTTAGCGAATTCAAAATGGTCCTACATATAATAAGTCCAAAAGAAATATTAGAATTAACCAACATAATCCAGAATAATACGAAAATTCTGGTTAAGAAAGATAGGCATAGGCTAGATACAGAGATAGAAACTATAAAAATCAAAATAAGATCCATAACCCCAAATTCGCTAGCAAGACAAAAACGCGGCCTTATCAACGCAATAGGAAAAACTCAGAAGTGGCTCACCGGTCTCATGGATGATGACGATAGGGAAATCATTATGAATCATCTCCTTAATAACCAAGAAAACCAAAATAACATAATTAACAATATTAACAAACAAGTAAAAATAAATAACGACTTACAAAATTCTATTAACACACTTAAAGAAGTAATATTGGATGACAGGGAAAAAATAACCAAAACTCTTAACAACATTGAGACATATAATACCATGCTCAGAACAGACATAATGTATCATGATCAACTGTTGAAGTTGAAATTTCTGCATGATAAAGTAGACACCATCTTGGACACAATAGCGTCAGCTAAATATAACCTCTTCCACCCCTCAATACTAACGAACGAAGAGTTTATACTCTATAATATAGATTTTTACAAAATTAAATTAATTCGCATGGGAGTCATGACCTATGACACTAATATAATCATAGCAATCAAAATACCAACTAACATAATAACTACCACAGTATTCTTAATAACCCCACTAACTAATCAGAAGAACAAAAGAATCGACATGAGTCCCGAAAGAGTAATAAAAATAGAGAACAAAACTTATACATACGAGGAACAGAAAACAATAAATGAACTCAAGCTTAGCTCTAACTGTATAATTAAAAGAAATTGTAAAATGATAGAAGATGTAGAATTTAAGACAAAATTAATAAACGAAGGTACATTGTTAATAAGTAATGCACAAGATAATGAAATTCAATACAATTGCAACAATACCACCAATAGCGAAATATTAAGAGGAAACTTCCTCATAGAATTCACAAATTGCACAGTCCTCATAGATGAAACATACTACAAAAATAGCCAAGAAATTTATACACAATCATTTGCCAATGAAGAAGAGGAGGAAAACTCATTTAACTTCACCGAAAAGCAGACGTTTAAAGAAATCGTATTAAAAGAAATAGAAAACACAAAAACAATTAAAGAAATAAAAATACAAACAATAGTTTCCAACAGTTTCGGCATAGTATCAATTACTCTTGTACTCCTCTTCATAGGAATATATTCCTATAACAAATGTAAAAGAGGAATCCAGGAGAATCCCTCATCAAAAGGGGGAGGAGTTATGCAACCAATTAAAGTCGCACAAACAAATAACATAATTGTTGATAGCGACGAGATCAGCATAATCATGCAGAGGTACTTGAACCGAGATCGAATTTCAAAAGCATAAACAACGGAAGCGTCGCCGTCGCTCCCGTTGCTCGATCAACAATTCATGCAGAGGTACTTGAACCGAGATCGAATTTCAAAAGCATAAACAACGGAAGCGTCACCGTCACTCCCGTTGCTCGATCAACAATTTATGCATATGCCAAAGCAAAGTTATGCAACCAATTAAAGTCGCCGTTGCTCGATCAACAATTATGGAATAAACGAAATGGGCATTTGCATATGCCAAAGCATATTATAATTTCAGTCTTAAGATTCAACTGTAACTGGACAGAAGTCCAAGTTCTTTCAACAAAAATATAATTAAGTCAAAGTTCTTTCACCAAAAATATAATTGTTCGTTCAATAAAAATATAATTGTGTCAAAGTTCTTTCACCAAAAATATAATTGTTCTTTCAACAAATATAATTCGCGCACTACTCCGAGCGTTTATCACCCTCACAAACGCAGCGATTCCAGGGCCGCAGCAACGGCACAAATTACCGCAAGGCAATACCAAT
>JAYXIM010048948.1:0-40662 GCA_037575425.1 Anastrepha fraterculus
AACAAGCAAATGCCAAAGTGTAGCATTTAATTGCCTCGCACGCTTTAAAGTGCGCTCAAAGGCATTTTATGTACGAATAAGAGCCAAAATCGTTGCACTCTTTGTTGTTATTTTCTTTTTTTCCTGTTCTTGTATTACAGTTGCAAGCAAAGTTGTCCTCCAAAAAGTTTCCACATTTAAATCATAATGCATTGCTGAACTTGCGATGACTGTCACACAGCACTCAAGCCATGCGATGGATATAAAATGTGAAATGCGGGCAATTTAAAGAATCAAAAAATGACTGTGCGCGTGTAGTTGGTAAACTCTTAACCGCCTGATGGTAACATGAGAATCCAAGCACTTTCGTAGAAAAGTTTGGCTCCCTTATGCGCTCTATGTGATATTTGTTGAGCGATTTATTTATTATTTATTATTATTTTTAATGGTTCTTTGTAAGCTATGCGATAATATGAAGGAATGCCCGTTATGTGCATACTCGTATGTTCTACCCAATGCATTCTCAACAATAACTCAACTGCAGTTAAGAGCTATAAAGTACATAGGAATGAGAACAGCAGCACGAACACTTATGATTGGTGATGGCGCTGTACTCTCTGAGTGAGCTAAAAAATTCTCTCCCGTACTGTAGAAGCGCGTGCTACTTAAAACTGTGAAAACAAGAGATCTATTAAGCTTTAGAAATACCGCAATAGAAGTGACTGAAATAGCAGATTTTTGTTGTCGTTTCAAGTCTACTGATAGCGGCAAACTACGAGAGTTGTTTGCATTTTTATGTAGATAGCAAATATTTGAGGCATTGCATGTACATAATTGGAGGAAGCATATTTTACTTTATTCAAAGAAATTTTTTATTCTATATACTAAAAGTACATTTACGTTTAAAAGTGTTTCCTATATGTATTATAAATGCAATGCTTAGTGCAAAAAGTAAAAAGCCCCGCAAATTTCAACTTGGTATCTGCCGAATAAATACAATCATTTAAAAGGGTCGGAAATTTACAATTACCCAATCCATTAAAATATTTCTTCCAGTATTTTTCAAATCAACTCCAATTCTAACTTCGAAATGCGCCTTTTCTAAATTAAATTTAAATTTAATTTTAAATTTTTATAGCATTTATATCCAAACATATGAGAAATGCATTATATTGGGTTGGCGGGAAAGTTCGGTCATATTTCAAAGAAAATATTTGAATTCGTTTATAAAAATATATATTTATTATTAATGAATTACATATGATCCATTATTTGTTGCAACTTGTTACCATATTTCGGTTCTCGTCCTTTGAGTTAAAATATTCAGCAACTGCCTTAGAAACACTTTCAAAAGACTGGAATGTTTTTCTAGTTAGATAATTTTGCAGAGATCTGAACAGGCAATAATCAGATGGTGCATTGTCAGGTGAATACGGTGGGTCACTAGGGACTTCCTATCCTAACGCATTCAGTTTTTGTTGTGTCACCATTGGAGTAATGCTGGCCTTTTTCCTTGATAGCTGCATTCAATTTTACCAGCTGTTTGCAGTACAAATCAGCGTTGATGGTTTCCCCCTGTTCCAGCAAATCTAAGTACACTGGACCTTTGCTGTCTCACCACAAACAAAGCAATACTTTTCGCTGGTGGATACTTGGTTTTGGAGCTGTTGCTGACGAAATTCCTGGATTGCAGTAAGATTTTTTTCTCGTGCTTGTAAAGAGTCCACTTTTCATCGCCAGCAAACCAATAAACGAAAAAGAACACAAGCAACAGTTCAATCGATTGGGTCAAGTTTCTTACGACATTTTTTCATGTTGTAACTGTTACCTAGCTCTGAACTGGAAAGGCATTGAGAATGGACTAGCCGTTTGTGCTTTAAAAGAATAGAGTGAACTTAATTGCCTGTCAACTCTTGCTAACATTTATAGTCCACTGAATCTTTATCGTCTGCTAAGCTGAATCAGAGAGTGTTAATGAAATCAGAGAATGTTAAATGTTTTTCCGAGCACTCAATTTAAGATTCGCTAATAAGGGATTTTAGATTTTTTTTCACCTCACTAATAAGAGAGTTTGGTCATATTTCATTCTCACAGTGCAACTAATGAACAGGCAATTGAGAAATTCGCGCACGCAGTTAATCTGTGGCGAAGACGCTAAAGTCGACGAAGTGATTCTTATGGTTTTTATAGTGCATAGGTTCAGGGTCAAGTTCTGTTTATAACATTAACATTCTCTGGTTAAACCAAAAAAATGTCAAACGATTGTAACCACATCTGTACACGCCTACTTAAATCTACTCATCTAGCAACCCCCTTGGTTTGGTCCTACCCCTTCGAAATAGCACGTTTCCTGGGCCTACCATTAAATGGAATCGATGACTATACTTAGGCGCCACCAGTCTAGGCAGAGCCTAGTAAGACTGTTATAATAACAGCAACAACAAAAACAACATTATAGAAGTTACACATTTACACAGAGGGGTAGAATATATTTTGAGTTCTCTTACCAATTTCTACCAAACTGCATATGTGTATGTACGTTTATGTTGTATTGTATAATAAGTACATACGAGCATACATAACTCCGTGTGCTTCGCATACATACAAAAGCGCCTCTGCACTGGAATATCAGCGTCAAAGGACTACCAACGAATTCTTAATAAGTTTCGCTAACTCAATTTGGTATTTTTCGGCAAAAGCTTTTTGCATAATTTAGTCAGTTAACTGCGGTGCCGCGGTCCGCTCAGGGATTAAAAACTGCAACAAAAGAACAAAATGAAGTGAACTTAAAAAAGAGCAGAAAGTAAGAGAAAGTTAAATGAGGGGCAGAACTTTGCTAATTGAAAGCCGAAGTTGTGGTTAAACTATAATTTATGGATAACAAACAAGTAAATAAAATAAATGAATAAAAGAAAAAAGTACATAGATAACAAGAAGAAAATAAATAAGATAAAAAAATATTGTTATTTCGGAAACTTTTTTTGATAATAATTAACACGTTTAGTGCGGACAGCGTGGAAGGACGCCCTCCGCTTCTGTGGCGGGAGGCGAATGGCATCTTTCGACGCTCTCTGCAGGCTTTCTTTATATACTTTAGTAAAACCTCAGCGTTCGAGCAGCGATGTTGTGTTGTTCTCCGCACCTCGCACGCGTGTTGAAGTCGTGAAAAATTGTTGCCGTTTTGTTTCGTAATGTCTGATAGTGAGGCAGGGCGCTCAGGGCTGAAACGGTTTAGATTAGACAGAAAACCGATTAGAAAAAGGGTTCATTTAACAGAATTAGAGCGATATTTGCTTGATTCGGATGACGATATTGGTGATCCTGACTATGAGGAATCGGATGACGACTATGACGATTCCAGTGATAATGATGAGGCCGAATTAGATTTGTCTACAATTATTGACGCTAATTTTCCCGCTAATTTGGACTGTAATATTCCTGTAAATTTACCAATCATAGTAGGAACGACTACATGTTCTCCAACGCCTACACAAAGTTGTGCCCAAGCTCCTGCAGATCCAGTTGTTTGTGATGTTTTCAGATTTATAAGTGGAAAATAATGAGAGTGAAGTAAAACACTTGTTACCCGTAAAGCTGTCCAAAAAGAAGAAGGACGTGTTTATTATCCTAACACTCAAAGTTGGCTGCTGTTTACATATACATATGAAACACGTCTAATGTGTGGTGATTAAGTCTCGTTCACATTTGCAATTAAGTCTCGTTCACATTTACAGCAGTTTGGGATGCAGTAAATTCCGATTTCAACCAAATACCATTCACAAAACAGAGAGAATTAATAGCTCAACTTGAAGGTATAATTTAATTTACTAATTTAAATTTTTCATCATTATTAAACTTTTTTTATATTGTTTTAGGAAATGAGCCAAAGGATTATTTCAATTTACTCTTTGATGATGATTTTCTGGATTTGATAATACAGGAAACTGAAAACTATGCCGAAGATATTTTTCTTTCCGAAAATACTAAACAAAATTCGTGAATAACTCAGTGGTCGAAATTGACAAGAGAGGAATTGAAAATATTTATTGGCCTTGTATTTCATATGGGTACTATTAGGCTGAATAGACTACAGGACTACTGGAGAAAGCATAGATTTTTCAATATTTCTGTGTTTTCTAACTATATGAATAGAGACCGTTTTATGCTGATTTTAAGATGTTTACACTTCACAAGGAATCCGAGACCTGAAGATGCAAAACCGACGGATACATTATACAAGATAAGGCCTGTTATAGAATATTTTAATACAAAAATGCAAGAAGTTTATTACTCAGGAAAAAATTTGTCGCTGGTCGAATCGGTGGTGGCTGGACGAATGACTGGTATAGCTCAATTATGTGTAAAACAAAATATCGGCCAAATGGTCGCCGCGGCCTCGGCGGCACACCTCCAAAGACCACCAAATACAAATATTTCCTTATCTAAAGGCTGGTTAAGTTTCAAGGGCCGGTGTTGATTTTGAATCAAATACAATTTTTTAAAAAATTATTATCATTTCTCTTTATTATGATAATACTGGTGTGGCTCAATTACGTATGGAACAAAATATCGGCCAAATGACCGCCGCGGCCTCGGCGGCACACCTCCATCCGATGGTCCAAATTTTCGATGACGCTGAAGCATAATTAAGATTCTATGCCGTTAATGTGCCGAATTATCTGATCCTTTAGCTCTTGAATTGTTGATGGCTTATCGACGTACACCTTTTCTTTCAAATAACCCCAAATAAAGAAGTACAACGGTGTCGTTGACGTTTAGGTGTGGTTCATATTCAACATGGGCTCTTGAAATTTAAAAACCCTTTATTATAATAAATTAAGTTTAAATTTTTTTCTGTACTTACAACGCTCAGAACGGACTCATTTCGTGGTCTAAGTAGCATCGCTGTCTCTATGTGCGATGCGGCTGCCAAACCTACAATTATTAACGCTTGTCAAACTTAAGGAACCACAGATAAATACAAATTTTTTGACATGCTTGGAGAAAACGGAAAAAGATGTTACGTTCTACGCTATTCCTGTAAATTTTTAGAATTTTTCGTATAGTTAAACAGTTATCGTACCAGGATACCAGGTTTAAAATTTCACGCTGCAAGCCATCATACCACAGACGGCTTGCGCTGTTCCCATTTGAGTTCAGTTACTTATAATATCCAAATAAATCCCCCTACGCAGAAGGACGCAGTCAATAAAAATCTGCAAAAATCTGCACTCACTAAACTACCAGGATACTAAGACTACTTCCTTTGCTCGTATCAATTTCATATGATATCACTCACCTGTGCACTTTTACATTTGAGGTGTTACGATTTTATAAAAGCTTTCTTAAGCTTAAATTCCCATTGTAAAAAACTTAACGGCTGTAAAATTTATTTGCTCGTATTTTTCACTTTCAAAACGCATTTTAGTACCAGCTTCACACAGAACTAAAACTAGCAAAAGCGCATACGGACCTCAAATTTTCATGCCGCACGTTTCAAGGTTTATAACCACGATTTTACGGCTTTGTGTAGAAATTTAATTTCACATGCGGTGTGCAGTGCTTAAATTTCTACCTATGCACTTACTTGTATGTTATGTAGATATATGGTAATCCTTACATACCAAAAGTTTCATTGGAAATTTGCATCAACTGGAAAAAGTCTAACAACAAACAAAATGCAACGCTACACCAAAGCAACCTTTATTTATTCAAATACATATTTTAGTATGCAGCCGCTAAAGTAATTCCTTTTAAATAATTTATGTCAACTAAAACCACTAAGAACTTGTTTTGTCACGCCACCTAAGTGCCATGAATTTAATATCACTTTCAAACAAATGCCAATGTTTGTGAGCCCATTGCGTGGTTGGTAGGTGAGGTAGGTGAAATAGTTGAATTACCAGGTTGTAAGGTATTTGTAATGAAAATTCGAACATTTTGTTCTCTCTTAGACATTCCCATTCACAATGATCTTCTTTCCATATAAGAGCGATGGTATGTGAAGTGATTCAAGTATTTTGCACGAACTTGTAAATTTTTCTGAAAGTAGGTGCATTTGTAGGCTTAAGTAAACAAGGAAGAAAACTGAAAAAAAAAATGTTAATAATTATTATTATAATAATTATAATTAAAAGAAATTTATTCAATCTTGAAAATTTTGGCATAGACTTCTTTCAACATATACTTCTTTCAAGTAAAATATATTAGAAATTGTTTTAAATACTTTGGAAGTTTGTGGTTTCTAAGTGAAATGGAAGGTAAACAAATTTTTTTTTTGGAATATTTGGCAAAATTTTTGAGAATTTTTTTTTTTAATTTTTGGCAATGATTTTGGTAAAATAATTTTTTGTTTTAATACTTTGGGGAAAAAAGTGTTTATGTTTTTAGCAACATTTTTGGTAACATTTTTTTTTTTTTTCAATTTTTGGCATAGGTTTTGCAAAATTATTTTTTTTTTTTTTAATTTTTGGGACAAGCAGTGTTTTTTTTTATTTTTGGCACACCTTTTTGGTAAATCTTCGTTTGAATATGTGGTGAAAGAAATTTTTTTTTTAATTTTTGAAAAAAAAAAATTTTATAGCAAAATATACTTGTTTGAAAATATTTTTACATTTAGAAAAAAACATTTCTATTTAATATTAGGTAAAACAATGTTGTTTTTAATTTTTGGGGAAAAAAGTTTTTTTTTTAACTTTTGGCAACATTTTTGAATTTTTTTCAATTTTTGCCAATATTTTTGGTAAACATTTTTTTTTTTTTAAGTTTTGGCAAATTTTTTGTAAAGAACATTTTTTTGTTCAGTAAACAATTTTTTTGGACTTTCTGTAAAAATTTTATTTTTTTTTTAATTCTTTGCAATATTTTTGATAATATTTTTTTTAATTTTTGGCAAAATTTTCGGCAACATTTTTGGTAAAATAATTGGTTTTCTATTATAATTTTTCGGATAAAAATGTTGGTAAAACTCTTTTTTTAATTCTTGGCAAAATTTTTGGTCAAAAACAGTTTTTTTTAATTTTTGGTAAACAATTTTGTTTTAATTTTTTTAAAAATCTTTCGTAAACAATTTTTGTTTTTAATTTAAGTTTTTGGTAAACAATATTTTTGTTTTTGAAGTTTTGGCAAGATTTTTAGTAAAAAACATTTTTTTTTAATCTTTGGTAAACAATTTTTTTTCAAAATTTTTGATAAACATTTTTTGCGAATTGTTTTCGAAATTTTTGGTAAATAAAATGTTTTTTTTGAATATTTGGGAAAATTTTGGTCAAAGTTTTTGGTAAAATAAATATTTTTTAAAATTTGTGGCAAACATTTTTTTTTTTTAATTTTTAGGAAATAATTCGGTTTCCTTCAAACTGCCGGAAACGAGCAGTGATTTTCAAGCAGAGGTTTTCGCGATCCTGCAGGCATGCAAAATGCTTCGGGATCGCTGTTGAGAGGGAGACTTTAATACTTTTTCCGATAGTCAAGCTGCGATCAAGGCCCTGTCGTCGCCGTATTGCAGCTCTCTTCTGGTGAACCCCTGTAAGGAGGAACTCAGATGCCTCGAACGTGCAGGAAACATTTCCCTTATCTGGGCTCCTGGGCACAGTAATATAGAGAGAAATGAAATTGCCGATGAGCTTGCCAGAAAGGGGTCGACAGAACCGGTTCCAGCTGTCCCCTTCGTCGTTGAAGCGAAACTAAAGAATTGCTTTCTAAAAAAAAAGCGCAAGACAGATGGAGGTCTGTCTCATCGTGCGCTATTTCGAAAATAGTATGGCGCCAATACGATAGAAATAGAACGCTGAAGGTGATGGGAATCCCCCGCCATTCAATTTCCAAACTCATTGCGGTGTTCACTGGTCACTGGGTGATCGCTACTCATGCGGAGAAGCTTGGAATTCCGTACAACCCCTATTGCAGAAGCTGTGGGGATCCTGCAGAGAAAGAAACTGTTGACCACTCTCCCTGAAAATGTCCGGCTCTGGTGGCTAGGCGCTTGAGATTCCTTAGCGTGTCCTTTGGGCATGACTTGAAGAAATTCTCCAGCCTAGATCCCTTTTCTCTCCTCCACTACATCAACAGCAGTGGATGGCTGTAGACGGTCTTATCTCCTCCCTTAATCCTTTTACAGGTAGTGGTCCACTTTATGGTATCAAAATGGCACGTAAATGCTACTTGAAGTGTGCGTGTCGCACTCTTGCCATTTTACCTACCTACCTACCTATGGTCGATGCTAAAATACTAAAAAAACAAAAGTTACGAAAAGGTTAAAAATAACTCGAAACCTCTAAAATCAGGGAAGTCAGAAGACCTCAAAATGTTGACGAAGTCAGAAAAGTGCAATTTAAAATGTGTATGGAAAGTTCATCCTTATGGGAATACATATTCACTCACTTATACTGGTTTTAGGGAATGTTAAGAATTTAGTCAGGGTATTGTCGATTGCGCTCACCGTAAACTAAAATTATTATTTCTTTCATAAGCCATAAAAAACGTGTAGGATTAAGTTATATATGCAGTTCTTGTGCCATCTCATCCTACAAACGTTGCACTGGAAACATGCACTGGCTACAGTTTGATTTATAAAGTTCTTGGTCTCCACTTTAATTATTTTCTTTGCATTTCACTGTCACCACACGTTCGCTTACTCTCTTGTTTTCGCTTTATTTGACACCACTTCACGCTGATGCAGCAGAGGAATTTTAGGCTTGTTGTCGCCGATTTTTTCCCCCCTCTTCATTAAACAAAGTGTTGATTATTGCGCGCCGCTACTGTCATGCAACGTGACACAGAATATGGAATGCATTGGTGGTTGTTGTTGTTTCAGTTTTTATTTATTTCGCTGTTTTGCGGTATTTGTGGCGCCATGTCACCACGATTTAAATGCACATTGCATTGACTGGTAGCGCGACTGACTGACTCTTGTGGTTGAAAAACAAAAAAAAATAAATAAATAAATATCCCTTTCCACTCCATCCATTCACTGAAGTTTGAGTATTAAAAAAATAAATAATTGATTAAAATTAATCAGGTAAGCGAAAATAATATTAAGAGGAATACATACAAACCGTACGACAGTAGGCGATTGTCTTCGGACTACATCAGAGACAAGTCAAATTGGTGTCTGTTAGTAAAGAGTTGCAAGAGGATATTTTATAATACACAGAACGGCATGAAAGTACGTATATGGTGTAGCATTCAGACGAAGACTGAATGTGTGTCAATTTGTATGTCAATTTACTTACATTTTTACAAATCCACAAATTTGATTTGGAGTACCCGCAGAAAATCCACTGGTAGATTTGAATTGATGTTAATGCTAGCTAACCCACAAAAATCCAATTCAGTTACTTTCCAAAATATGCAAATGAAACTTGATAAAGGGAATCACAGATTATCGAATGTTAGATGCAAAAATGTTAGATGTAAACGAAATTCGATAAACATTTACTGCAATGCAAATTACAGAACCTCCCTAACAGAATCCATCAAGCGTATAAACCTTGAATGAAATGCAAATTCTGAAAACAGGCTAATCCCCACAGTATTTCATAATTTCAAATATGTAACATTGTTTTTGTAACAGAACAAACCAATGTACCCATACACTTATTGAAAGATATTCGCTCACAAAAATAACTCGGTGAACCTCTGAATAAATTTATGTCATTCAGCAACCGAATGAATTCCCCATGCCAGTCTGTTTGCATGTTTCCAGTAGACAAATTCGGAATAGCAGACCAATATGCTCATGAACACATACAGATACATACATACTCATACGTGAGTGTGCAATAAGTACCCTGCAGGGAAAATTTGAGCTAATAAGTCTTTCTGATTAACTCATTTAAGAAATAATACAAAAAAAGTGTTGCATGTAGAACCACCGGAATGGCACATCCGTGCTAATACTGAGAGACTATTGTAAAAGTGGTAACACTGCCAGTTAGTTAAACTTTTGTTTTTGCCATAAAAAAGAATTAGTTGCATTTAAGAGGGAGCCTCACTTTATAGGGCGCAAAACGGCGTTTCCTCTGTATTTTTGTTTATTTTTTTGGAAGAAAAACGCTTTTTGAGGTCTGCAAAATTGCTTGATTGTTTTAACACAAATTTGTAAGCTACAAAAAAATTCTCTCAGCTAAAATATCTCATAACCAGGCCGACATATAATAAGTTTTTAAAAATTTACTTTATTTCAAGCGCTTTAAATCTGGTAAGGCGTTACATTCAAAATTTTTATAGCATATAAAAAATATTTTTCAAATCTTTATAAGCTTTACGATATTATTTTAGATTCCATACAAAGTGCGTAACCATAGCACTGGAACTTATTTACAACTTTTTTGTATCATATTTAATTTAATTTTTTTTTTATAAAAAACTACTTCATTAAAAAAAAACCGATTTCAAAAATTCTTAAAACTCAAGTTCCAAACTGTGTGCAACAAATTTTTATAAAATTGTTTACTTTTTTCATTAGCATTTTAATCTAATTTAATCCCATATAATCCATGTTATTGGATAGGTACCTCGCCCTCAGAATAACTGCCACGAAGTCGCTGAGAAACTCTAAACATCTCGCTGTAAAATACAAAACTCTGACGTCAAAAACACAATTTTTCGTGAATTTAACTTTATTTATTTAACTCAACTTTTATTTTTATTATCTATTTTTTTCTATTTATCTTTGTAAATTCGATCAATAAAATTGTAACCTATTGTGACTAGCACTAAACATTATAAGGTTTATCTTTGCTGAACAAACGAGTCACTAAATAAATAAAATAAACCCAAATAAATAAATAAAGTACAAGTTGCAGGTGGTCCCAAAAGCGCTCTGATTTCTGAAAACTTTTTTTTTCTGGCGGTCGAAAAATGTCTTCCCTTTCTTGCCCAGGAAAGCTTTATGAAAATAGGCAGTGGATATGTGCTTTGATATCCATTTCGTTTTCGACAGTGTTGCCATATCGCTGTCTCAAAAGTATTGCTCAATATTAGTTTTAAATGTATGAACGCATAATTAACTTAACGCAAAATTCGCTCTACGAAATATGCTTCATTTCATCAGCTTGTTGCTAGCAGGCGTGGTAAAACACAACCTGGAACATATTTTGTATTGCCCTGCTCATAGTGTTTGGTTGGCATGGATACTTGTATATAGAAAACTGCATCGAAATTCTTGTACGAGACTAAAAACTCAAATGGACTTTTAATAGTTGTAGTATTTTACTCTGAATGAACTGAAAAATACGTAAGAGATCCAAAAGTTTAAATTTTTTGGTTGTTTGAAAAATTTGTTTTTACAAAAAACAAAAGTTTTATATATTTTTAGAAAATCTGTTTTCTTAATTTTTTACATTTTTTTTAATTTTTTTTTATTTTAAATTAAATGCATTTTTTTTTTAAACTTTTTTAATTAAAAATTAACAAAAACAAAAAAGATCAAAAGTTTGAAATTTTTCGAATTTTGAAAAGCAATAATTTTTTTTTGTAAAAAAGGTACTCCGTGTTTGTATAAAAATGGTAAATAATTTGTTTTTATTTAAAATTTAAATTTAAAACTTATTAAAGTTTTTAAAATTATTCAGTTAATTAATAAAAATGTTTAACTTTAACAAAAAAGATTTTAACCTTAAAAAGTAACAAAAAAAAAGATCCCAAGCTTAAAATGTTTGAAAGCTTGAAAAGAAAAATGTGTTTTTTGGAAATAAAACCACTTCGAGTTTCTATAAAAATCGTATACAATTTTTATGTAAAAGAAAACGATTTTTAATTTAAAACTAAATAAATTCTTTGGAATTTTTTTTTAGTTTAAAATATAATAAAATTTAAAACCAAAAACTTGTTATTTAAAATATTTTATGCAAAATTTAATACAATAAAAAAAAATTTTTTTGAAAAGTTCAAACTATTGGATCTCTTTTCTTTTGTCATTTAAAATTAAAAAAGAAAAGTTTTATTAAATTAAATTCGTATACAATTTGTATGTAAAAAAACTTCTTTTTAATTTAATAATAATTATAAGACTAGTTTAAAATATGAAAAAAATGTATTCAAAATTTAATAAAAACAAAATTTTTTGAAAAGTTGAAACTTTTGGATTTCTTTTTATTTTTGTGATTTTAAGTTGAAAAAAAAATCTATTAAATTGAAAAAAAGTTTATTAAAAAATTATAAAAAACCTTTTTCATAAAATTTTTATTAAAAAAATTTTAAAATTAATAAAAAACAGCGATTCATAATTTTCAACTTTTCGGAGGTTTGAAAATAAAAATGTGTAGTTTAGGAAAGAAATGTATTCCGACTTTATGTAAAAATCATATACAATTTTTACGTAAAAGAAATTTGGTTTTTAATACAAAATTAAAATTTTTTTTTCATCTATACTAATATTATAAAGAGGAAAACTTTGTTTGTTTGTTTGTTTGTTTGTTTGTTTGTTTGTTTGTTTGTAACGAATAGGCTCAAAAACTACTGGACCGATTTTAAAAATTCTTTCACCACTCGAAAACTACATTATCCAGGAGTAACATGGATTACATTTTATTTTGGAAAAAAATAGGGTTCCGTAAGATATTTGGATTTTTCGGACACAATCTGAAAAAAATCTTATATATAAAATAAAGTCAACTTTTTGTGTGTGTTCGCTAACCGGCCGTGTCTGCACCGAATTAAACCAAACTTACACACATTGTTAAGAAGGTATTGAAGATGGTTTCCGTATAGTTTGGATACCTATTGGAGGATAGGGCTCGAGATATAGGTCAAAACGTGGACCCGGGTAACCTTCGGATGTGTATGTACAATATGGGTATCAAATGGAAGCTGTTGGTGAATGCTTTAGTTCAGAGTATTTCCATCCGCTCCGTGACTAGGGTCTCGAGATAGAGACCAAAACGTGGACCCTGGAATGTGTTTGTACAATATGGATATCAAATTGAAGCTGTTGGTGAATGCTTTAGTACAGAGTATTTTTCATGCCGGGGTCTCGAGATATAGGTCAAAACGTGGACCCGGGTAACCTTTGGTTGTGTATGTACAATATGGGTATCAAATGAAAGCTGTTGATAAGTGCTTTAATACGGGGTAATTTTCATACCTATTGATGACTAGAGTCTGGAAATATATGCCAAAACGTGGACCCGCCGTGTCTTTGCACCGAATTAAACCAAACTCACACACATTGTTAAGGAAGTATTGAAGATGGTTTCCGTATAGTTTGGATACCTATTGGAGGATAGGGCTCGAGATACAGGTCAAAACGTGGACCCGGGTAACCTTCGGATGTGTATGTACAATATGGGTATCAAATGGAAGCTGTTGGTGAATGCTTTAGTTCAGAGTATTTCCATCCGCTCCGTGACTAGGGTCTCGAGATAGAGACCAAAACGTGGGCCCTAGAATGTGTTTGTACAATATGGATATCAAATGAAAGCTGTTGATAAGTGCTTTAATACGGGGTAATTTTCATACCTATTGATGACTAGGGTCTCGAAATATATGCCAAAACGTGGACCCGCCGTGTCTTTGAACCGAATTAAACCAAACTTACACACATTGTTAAGTAGGTATTGAAGACGATTTCCGTATAGTTTGAATACCTATTGGTAGATAGGGTCTCGAGATATAGGTCAAAACGTGGACCCGGGTAACCTTCGGACGTGTATGTACAATATGGGTATCAAATGGAAGCTGTTGGTGAATGCTTTAGTACAGAGTATTTTTCATGCCGGTACGTGACTGGGGTCTCGAGATATAGGTCAAAACGTGGACCCGGGTAACCTTTGGTTGTGTATGTACAATATGGGTATCAAATGAAAGCTGTTGATAAGTGCTTTAATACGGGGTAATTTTCATACCTATTGATGACTAGGGTCTCGAAATATATGCCAAAACGTGGACCCGCCGTGTCTTTGCACCTAATTAAACCAAACTTATGCATATTGTTAAGTAAGTATTGAAAATGGGTTTCGTAAAATTTGGTTGTAATTCGGAGCAGTGGCAACGGGTACAGCGTTCTTTTGAGCCAGCCATAATGTCGCTTACTTTTTTAACGCTTGGGGCGGAACTGAACTGTCAAATTGACAGTGTGAGTTACAATGTGTCAATATTTCTTTCTGATTTGGATGCCATAAGGAAAAAACGTAAGTGCAACATGTAAAAATTGTTTGTGAATTTTTTTGGAGTGGATTTTGGAACAGTGAATAATTTCTTACGAAATTTGAGAATTTAATGTGAAATCCGAATAAAATTATGTGTTCGTGGAAAAAAAATTTTTTTTCGTTTTTTTTTTTTGAAAAATATAAATGGATAATGGTTAAAAAAGCTCCAATGCTTAATAAAACATATAAATTGAAACGAAAAATTCATGGATGATCAGGAAAAAAGACGATTGTTAATTCATATGCGTTGATTTGAAATTTAAAAACAATCTTCTTTTTTCCTGATTTTCAATTTATATTTTATATTTACTCTAAAACAAATAGAAAAACAAAAAATATTGTTTATGCCAAAGCGCTTGAATAAAGAATAAAGAAATAAATAATATGAAAATCATATATTTTCTGTTCTAAACCATATCTATTCTATTTTAGTGTGCCCAGCGAAGGGGGCCGGGTTTGCTAGTTTAAAATATAATTAATAAACTTGGACTTCTGATTTTTTTATTGATTTTGAAAGAAAAAATATTTTATTTTATTAAGTTAAATTAAAAAAAAATGTACTAAAACAATGATTGAAAACCTTTTTGTATTAACTTTTTAATAAGAAAATTTTTAAAATTTAAAAATTAATAAAAAATAAGACATCCAAAAGTTTCAACATCTCTGAAATTTCAAAATAAAAATGTGTTTTCTAGAAAGGAAACGGATTTCGCATAAAATTTTTATGTTAAAAAAACTTGTTTTTAATTTCGAATTTAATAAATTTTTAAAATCGTTTTTAATTTAAAATATAACAAAAATTGAAAAAAAAGTTTTAATTTAATATTTTTTTTTAAATTGAAACTTTTGGATTTCTTCTTTTTTTATAAATTTTGGAATTAAAATTTTGTGTTATTAAATTAAAAAAAAATGAATTAAAAAATTACCGAAACCCCGTTTTTATTAAATTTTTAATAATATTTTTTTTATTGGGAAATTAATCAAAAAATTAGAAATCAAAAAGTTTCAACTTTTTGGAAGTTTGAAAAGACAAATGTGTGTTTCAGAAAAAGTTACTTCAACTTTGTATAAAAATCGTATACAATTTTTATGTGAAAACAAATTCTTGTTTTAATTAAAAATTTAGAAAAAAAAATCCAAAATGAATATAAAAAAAATTTATTTAGCATGTAATACACTTTTTTACAATAATAAAAATTTTTTACTTAAAATTTAATACAATTTTTTTATTTAAAATTTAATTCAATTTTTTTAAATCAAAATTTAATAAAAATTTTTTATTTAAAATTTAATACAATTTTTTTATTTAAAATTTATACAATTTTTTTATATCAATTAAATTTTTTTTTAATTCAATAAATTTGTGTTTTATATTTCAATGAGAAGAAAAAGCACTGACGGCAACATGTTCTGATTCATTCTCTTTTTGTTTTATTTATTTATTATTTTTCTCAATTACACCCGCCAATCCAAAGATGCCACGCACCCCACTCTTAGTTCCAACTTCCCTAGAAGTGCAGTAGTTCGATACTAAAGAATTTCCTAGCAGGGTATTCAGGGTTGAGTACCCGAACACTTGTGTAAACAAACACAGCTACAACTAACACCAACTTGTTAGCTCAAAGCTTCATGCCACAAATGTCCACATCAGATTGTGATGCTATGCGGTCGGTTGTTAGAAATTATGGCCTCACATCCAGTTGACACAAAGCCGACAGTGAGCAAATGATGACAAATGGATTGAAATATGTACGTACGAGTACAAACATACAAACGTGGCATGCAACATGCTAGTTGTCCATCTTTGCGAAGCATTCAAAAGGACAAAATAAGCAAATGGCAAGTAGATACAAAGGAAAAATTGTGTTGTGTTCATTGCAAGGAAAATTTCATAGAAGCGATGTGCAAGCGTTGCGCCTAACCATAATCGAAATAAAACTATAAACCGACAAGCCTGTTCCAGAACATTTGATACGAGTATTTGCAGAACGTGCGCTGCCCTCGTACGAATGAATGCTCGCAAGTGCAAGTGCAGATGTCAGATCCACTCAATTTTCAGCTCATATGAGCCTATCAGGTAACATTTTTATTGGTTGTTGTTGTTGTTATGAGTTTATTAGAGCGTTCACAAAGTGCTGGCATTTCGATTGAAAAATCTTTTAGTGCACATCTTTCAGCACTCGCAATCGTCCAGCGCCTTTGCTACATTTCCTAGTAGAGTTTGCTCTCCATTCCTTTGCTTGCCACTCGTGGAAAGTTTGCAGCGGATAATAGAAACTGCAATGGAAACTACGTAATTATATTTTCAGAGTAGTTGGATTTTGTTTGTATTTTGTACTTTGAAAAAGTAGTTGCAAGTAACAGGTGAAGTTTTTATGGTTGTTTGGCGATGGATAAAGTGAGATAAAGCAGAGTAAAAATGCAAAGCACTATTGGCGTTGGGGAAGCGGGTTGTTGGTCAAAGCAATAACTGGTGTTGGTGAGGTGCATTTAACATAGAAGGGCAGTTATTTGTTTTTAGCTTTCAATGGGAGCAAAGAAATTAAAATTTTCAGAAATCTATTATAAAATCTGGATGGCTCAATCCACTCATGCTGGACCATGCACCATAAACGGTTTTTATGTATAAAAAACAATGACTAATGCATCCTGTCATAAGTCTCTTAAATCCAGAAATACTTTTGAATGGTATTATAATCAGTTTTCAGAAACAAACATTTTAGTTAATTCTATCTACTAATACATTTCACTGCGCGTGTGATATTTAAACCTGCAATATCCACAGATGTAACAAAAACGTGAGATCCCAGATGTTTAAACCTTTACCCGACGAGACCAGGGCAGCTGAGAAGATGGTGCTGATAGCTGGTGCATTTAAAATTTAATCTTATCTGGTAAAGCAAATGATTAGAGGCCTTAGGGTCGAAACGATTTTAAAATTTTTTAATTTTTAAACGGGTAAGAACCTCACCTTTCTTGATACGAAGGTAGAGGTTATGATATAGTGGGCCACTTTGGGTAAGAAAAACTGGCGCTGTGGGACAAACCAAACGTAATATTAAGGTGCCTAAATTAACAATTAATTTAGGTGACTAAGTGACACAGCTTCTGCAGAAAGGACTTAAAGCAATCTCAAGTCTTACCCCATGGACACCTACCAGACTACGCCCGGTATACCTAAGAAATTCAAGAGATATGGCTTTGTTAGGCTTAGAAGTTTACTCGAGCTACTCGGATATACCAGTGGCCAGCAGGATTTCGCTGAGTTGACACGAGGCCCATCTCTCCAGAAGTAGATCACAGTTTCTCAAATGAACCCCACTCCTCTTGTTTTGCGATGAATCCAACTGCAGGGTCCCCTGTCTAGCTCTAGCTCATCAGCCCTGCAGCAATCGAGAGAAAAGTCAAACATTTCCCCGATTAATTTCGAACGCACAAACAACGAGCAGAATACTCTAATTGCCGCTTGTTCGAACGAAGTCGGGGCAGACGCACAGAAAGTGGTCCGCCGTCTCATCCTCGTCTTCTCAAGCTGGGCAGAGTGCACTGTCTGAGATACCTACCTTATCCATATGCTTTGCCGATAGAAAGTGGCCCGTCTTCAGTCCAACCAGCCTTCTACAGTCCCCTCTGCTTAGTGACAGGACGAACTGCGAAAGTCGTTCGGACATGACAGGTAACATCAGTTTTGTCCATCTGCAGCCTCTCTCAGCCTGCTAAGCTCGCTTGTGGGTGGTAGTAACCCATTTGCTAACCGTGGCTTTGATGGCTGCAGAAAGGAGTGGCAGAACGGGCTCCCATCCTCGATAAGGAGTCAGAGGTCTCGTTACCCACCATATCCACGTGTCCCGGAACCATGTTAGCATCAAGCTATTATGTCTACCGATATAGTTCAGCCCGGATTTACAGGATTCGGCTACCCCTGATGTGGTTGGGGGGCTGTCTAAGGCCATGAGCACAGCTTGGCTGTCGCTGCAGGCAGATATAGATCTGCCTCTGCTTCTTGAACAGCTTACACCTCCGCTTGAAACACAGATGCATGCATTCCAATAGCAAAGTGGACCAATCAGAGCATCTAAAGCTCCGACGCAACAGATGGTCACAGTGCGTTGTAGTCTCGATAAGGTCCTCTTGACTCCCACGAGCGGGAGTCTACTCAGCCAGAGCATTGATGCATAGGTGATAAAAGGCCTTATCATACCTAGGAGAACGACCCCACGTATTTCCAAACACACCCTTGCACTGCCAGAAGGCTGTCAGTGCTTTGGATGTCTTTGTTTCAACGTGTGATTTCCAGAGGAGTTTACTATCGATGATTACTCCAAGATATTTAATTTTTTTAGATATCTGGATTGTGAACCCTTTTTGCTTAGGCAGAACGAGTCAATCAAGCTTCCTCCTTCTGGTAGCGAGGATAATGCTAGTCTTGGTGGGATTTGCCGAAAGCCCATACGAAGTTACTTCTCACCAATTAGACATTCGATATGTCAGCAATGCTCGAGCGTTTTATTATATTTATTATACAAGGTGGCATAAAATAAAAAATTTTAATTTTTATTCAAAATGCGGTTCTATCCCTGCTCTCTCCCTGTTTATAGCGATCGGGAAGTATGTATTGTAGTTTAGTGAGTCTAGTCCAGACACCAGGTTTCCCGAACCAATCCATAGTTCCTGGACCAGAGCTACATCGTATTTGGTTCCTTCTAGATTCTGAAGGAGCTCAACTGAGGCTTCCTTACTCTTGTGAAAGTTTATTTGAAGGACCTTCAGCATCAGAGTTGGACTCCTTCACATGGTTGGATACTTGCTCCAGCTCACCCTCCTTCACTTCTTGTTGATTAAGGCCGGTTTCGAGGATGTGTTCTATGCCGAGATCCTTCTTCACCTGGCCAGTTGCCAGCGTGTTTTGATTATTATCTGTTGGGCTGCGTTTTTTTGATGCGAAAGTACACGCTACCAATACCTCATGCCATTTTCTCAAACCTTGCAAACAAGATGTCCTCCGCAGTTTTATTAATTTGGATGATGTAGTTTTGGCCTCCATCCGCATTCGCTGATTTAGCCACCTTCAACACCTTCCAATCATCGCTAAGAAGATCCGTGTTTTGTCGTTGTAGGAGTTTTAAGGCATACTCTGGATTTACCGTGCGCGCTATCTGCACCTTTGCTTTTGATATCGTTGGTATGCAACTCCGATCCATGATTTCAAGAGATGCCCCTTTGCATGGGCCTTGAAGTTTTTTCACCGCTTCCTTAACCCATATCAAAACGGCACGTAAGTGCTACTTGAAGTGTGCTTCGGGTACTATTGCCATCTTTCCTACCTTAACCCATATGAGAGTGGCATCGTCCTTACATTTTTTTATCTTGACGCCTCTGAACCAACCTGCTCCATGTAGGCATTGTGGCGCTCGGATCAGCGTTAATTTTTGCGAACAGAGCATTCAGTAGTTTCATCTCAACTACCTTCTATTGCTCCTGCGTTATCTGTCCCAATGGGTTACTGCGATCAGCAAGCGCCACGGTTAAGTGCTTCTTGGCTATCTAACTGACTGCTGCCGCTGCTTTAGATGTTGATGGATTTTCACCGTCTCTTCTTGAGTGCTTCGCGATTGGCTTTACAGCGTCGCCTTTACACTTTATTTTCGTGTTCGGCATCTTCCCTTCGCTTTCTGTAGATCGCTGCCTCTTTACGGCCATCTGCTCCTCTACCTTGTTGGCGAATTTTGGGCTCGATGCGGCAGATCCAGCACGTGTTGCAAAATATGCACGACCCTTTTCTACTTTCTCCCTAGTCCATGCCAGTCTTTCTGCTTTTGCTTGGGCCATGTCACCAAGCCGGTTGCAGATCTTGACCGTTGCTTTGTATCGCATCTTAGCTTTCAGTCCCTCCATACTTGGCTTTACTCTAGGCCCTTTCGTACTGTCCGAAATGGCACAACCGAGTTTTACCAGGAGTGAAGCAAAGCAGCTTCTTCTGCGGTATTTACGCTATCTGTGCTTCCCCGGTCCGAGTCTACTTGAACTATTGCACCCGCACGCTGCATAGTGATTTTGGTTCTCGTGTTTGTGTTGACAGTAGCAATACAACCACTGTAACCTGCTCCCGTTATAGTTTAGTCTTCCTGGATAAGAAGGGGAGGTCATACATCGATCTTAGCTAGACATCACCTGTCCACATTGCAATCAGGTAGACCTGGCTAAACTTAACCTCATGCAAAGCAGACAGTGGTGCCCATTGCGTAGTCGGCGCAAACGGAGAGGCACTACCACGAGGATTTTTACCAACCCGGAGAATAGAATAAGAAAGAGTATCCTGATTTCAAAAGGACGTTGAATTGTTTTTTTTTTTAAATAAAACTAGGATAATTTATTCATAACTAACTTTTTTATAGTCATACCTCTCGTAACTTGTAAGCTTCTCATTAAGGTCGCACTAATCAGTTCTACAAATAAAAGATGGATTAGCGTTAACACCTGTAAAATTGCTAGGCAAACATGGCCAAGGCTAAATTTACGTCTGTCCAAGAGTATTATAAAACTGAGTGGACTTCAAATCAGGACCTTAGTAGGGGCTCTCACAGGACATTGTCTCATAGGAAATCATGCAAGGAGATGAGGCGTTTATACGCATGATTTCTATCGTAGCTGCAGAGATGAGGAGGAGCTGGAGCCCAGCTCTAGCCAGAAGCAGGAACCGATATCTAAGATCCTACATCTTAATGAATATGGATGGTCTATACACTTTAGGTATCGACAATCTTTTACGCTTTGTCAAAAGCTTAGGATGGTTCAATATGGAGAGGGAAATGTAGCCCTGCCCCTGCGGCTCATAACGGACCCATTTCGCGGTCTAAGTGGCATCGTTGTCTCTATGTGTGATGCGGCTGCCAAACCTAACTTTTTTATAACTCATCACTGTATAACTAAGGTCAACTTGCAAGCTCTTATTTCGACCTTTGTATTTCACTACTAGAAGAAGTAAAACAGTGCTGAACTAGCGCCTTTTCCCTCCCTCCTTTCCCGTTCTTATGTAACTTCCCGCCTCCAGCATTTCTTCAGAGTGGCGTTCGTCGTTAAAGATGGATTTATAAAAAAAATAAAGTATTAAGAACTTCAATGCTCTCAGCAATTTTACTTTGCTGGAATAAATTGAACCCCAGCCCTTATGCGTAGCTTTAAGCGGGAAGCCTGCTTTAGAGGCTTCAAAAAATCGATGGTTTCGGGGATTTGTTTGGGAAGGAAAGAAATATTCGATTGAAACGAAACTTTTTGGTTTTATTGTTATACATTTCAACAGTCTTCTCAAATTTTTTCATTAAAACATATGTCATATTATACCTGGTACAAGCATTTTGCCGAGGCGCCTCGAGTGTGCATGTGTCGTGCGCCGGGAAAAATGCAGGTCGCAATTTTCATCTGAAACCAAAAACCCACTCGTATCCCTGCTTGACGCTTGCTCACAATTTCTTCTGTAACTCCGAACATATTTTGAATTTGCTTCTGAAATGTTGAGGACACATTCTTGGATAGTTTGGGAAGACGACTAAGCAAAAAAAATAAATTTTTTGAAGCCTCTAAAGCAGGCTCCCCCTTTAACCAGGCTTTTTCGTGCTTCGCGCTGGTTAACAAATTTTTACTCATCACTTTTGGCAAAGAAACTTTGGCCGTTCCTAATTCGTTGAGCAGTTACTGTACTTGCATTCAGAAAAGCAAAATAACTACCTACCTAAAAACTCATTTCAACGCAAAGTTGCGCTGTGAAACTTATATTATCTTTTTTTTTTTATTTTGTTTAAAACTTTAAGCTTAAAGTATAGAAAATTTGTTTAATTTCAAAGTATTTGAGTGCTGAGTGGGAGAAAATGCAATATTTCTGCTCAAATGAACAACGGCGTTGTAAAGGTGAAACTTTTCGCTGCTGAGTAGCGATGCGTGGCGCCTGCCAGTGATTCCACACTGCGCTGAACGTAGCAGGATATTCAGTTTCATGCGCGAAAGGTACGGGCAAAAGGCCATTAAACTTGAGCGCAACACTGAAATACAGCTGCTCACGCCATAAACTGATTTTTTTAAGTGTAAGCGCCCGGGCATATTTCGCAACCGAACTATTAAACGAACAGCTGGTCAGCTGAATGGGCACTAAATAAAATGGCAAAAAACTTAAACAGTAAAGTCATTGATTTCGCCGAGTGCTGCCGCAGCACGATTTCCTCTCGCCTGTTATAGCTGCAAAAAGCACAGTTGCTTGTTGCATGTTGCTTATGGAGCAGTTGTGGCCATGGAAATGTATTCGTGTGTGTGTGTGTACTTATATATGTACAACAGTATAACTGTGTGTGGTTGTGCGAGCTCAGTACAGCTGCAGCTGTGGCCGGAAGTATGCTTGTCGTTTTACTCAATGTCCAGCTGGTTCAGTTCAAAGTTCACAATGTTTGCGGATGTTGTTGTTGTAGCTGTTGGTAGCTGCAATGTGGTTGGAAGATTGATGTTGTTGGTTCTCCACCGCTACCGCCAACTGGCAGTTAACGCTGCTGGAAGTGCATTAAAAATTGCTCAACTTTAAATTGAGTGTGGCAATGTTGTACACAATTAAACGAATGCTGGTGATAGCAGATGGCAGCAACTAAGTTGGAGGTAAAAAATTGCATTCAACTTAAGAGAGAAATAAAATTAACACATAGTTGAGTTGAGACTTGGAGTTGAGTAGGAGCTAAAAGCGGAATGTCTGAAGCAAAAGTTAGGCAGCAGTTTAACTTTACGGAATGAGAAATAGTTTTTGTTTATTAAAAATGGGTTTTTATGTATATTTTTATAGATATACAATGAGTTATATTATGTTTTTAAAAATGTGTAACATTTTGTGTGGCTTTTTTAGCTTGTCGAAAAGTATAATTTTTAAAACCTCATTCCAAAACAAATAGTCTCAAATTCCATAAAGGACACACACACACACATATATACAAATATATTTAATAATTTTATGTCTGGGGTATTCTACTTGAAAATTACCGCCCTCTGCCCATTTTTGAAGCATGAACAATCTCAAAAATGGGGACTAAATTTCATTCCTTAGATGAGTGGCAAGTCTATTTATTTAAAAAATTGTCATCTTAATTAAAGAAAATACTATTTTTACTTATCTTACTTATCCGATACAGTTTAATAACTTATAAACAGGCAACTTTTGATTTTAGTAGGTGGCGGCACCATTGAAAAATGTGTTGGGATTTCGTTTAACACCAAATTTTTTTATTTTATTTAACTAATAAACTTTTGTAATTTTTAGTTTTTTAATTTGCATTTTGGATTAAACTAAAGTTTTTTAAATTATTTTTACTAACATTACTTATTTAGTTAATTTTATTTAATTTAATGAAACTGAATTTTATTTTTAGTTAAATTACATAGTTCAGATTGTTGGCAACCTTATAAAATTGTTATTCACAAGCGTTTCTAACTTTAAGCCGGGGGTCAAAGTTTAATTGCTTTACTTAACTCACTAACTATTTTACTAAACTTAAATTTTTCGGTAGGTGGCAACCCTATTAAAATGACATTTGATTCTGAATAAGAATATTTTTATGTTTTCCATTTGATCCTCAAGTAGAAAAGTCGTATTATTTTATTTAACCTATTAACTATATTAGTAAATTTTTTTTCGACAGGTGGCAACGCTATTAATATGTCATATGTTTCTAAATAAGATGTATGTATGTGTACGTCGTCCATTTGATACCCTAGTAGAAAAATCGTACCATTTTATTTAACTTATTAACTAATTTAGTAAATTGGTTTTTTCAACAGGTTGCAACTCTATTAATTATTTATTAACTATTTTAACGAATTAATTTTTTTTGATAGGTGGCAGTCCTATTAATATGCTATGTATTTCTGAATAAGAATATTTTTACTTATCTTCCATTTGATACCCATGTTGAAAAATCATATTATTTTGTTAAATCATTAACTATTTTACTAAATTAATTTTTTTAGATCAGTGGCAAGGCTGTGAAAATATATTTCTAAATAAGAATATTTTTATATTTTTTCGTTTGATACCCAAGTTGAAAAATCAAATTATTTTGTTTAACTTAACAAGAATTTTAGTAAATTTTCATTCGACAGGTGGCAACCCTATAAATATGACATATATTTCTGAATAAGAATATTTTTTATGTATTCCATTTGAAAAATCATATTATTTTATTTCACCTATTAACTATTTTGCTAAATAAATTTTTTTAGATAAGTGGCAAGGCTGTTAAAGTATATTTCTGAATAAGAATATTTTTATATGTTTTGCGTCTGATACCCAAGTAGAAAACTCATATTATTTTATTTAACTTATTAATTATTTTAGTAAATTTAATTTTTCCGATAGGTGGCAACCCTATTAATATGACATATATTTCTGAATAAGAATATTTTTATATGTATTTCATTTGAAACCCAAGAGGAAAAATCGTATTATTTTATTTAACTTATTAACTATTTTGCTAAAGTAATTTTTTTAGATAAGTGGCAAGGTTGTGAAAATATATTTCTGAATAAAAATATTTTTATAGGTTTTCCGTTTGATACCCAAGTTGAAAAATCAAATTGTTTTTTTAACTTAATAAGAATTTTAGTAAATTTTAGCAACCCTATTAATATGATGCATATTTCTGAGTAAGAATATTTTTATATGTATCCATTTGATACCCATGTTAGAAAATTGTATTATTTTCCTTAATTTATTTATTAATTTAGTAAATTTAATTTTTTCGTTAGGTAGCAACCCCTTTAATATGATATTTATTTCTGAATAATAATATTTGTGTATGTCTTCCATTTGATACCCAAGAAGAAAAATCATATTATTTAACTCATATATATTTAACTCATTAACTATTTTACTAAATTACTTTTTTTAGATAAGTGGCCACTCTGCTAAAATATATTTCTGAGCAAGAATGTTTTTATATGTCTGTCATTTGATACCCAAGTTGAAAAATCGTGTTATTTTCCTAAACTTATTAACTATTTGAGCGATTTTTGTAGATAGGTGGCAACCCTATTAAAATTTATTTCGGAATCAAATTATTCCTAAATTTTATGCGCTTCATACCTATGTTGGGAACTATGTTTCCTTTGCTTAAGTTATCAACTATGTTATTTTTTGATTCTTTTTTTTAATTATTTTGTGTGATACCCATGTTGAGAAATTTGTTAAATTTTATGTAAATTATTATTTATAAATATTATTTGTTTTTCATTGTCGTGGGACGAAAGCATACAACCATAGCTAATTTTTAATAAATAAACTAAAAAATATTAGTTTTATTTTTTTCGAAGGATGGCAACCCTATTAAAGTGCTTTTTTGAATAAAAGTGTTTTTAAATTTCTTTCGTTTGACACTCATGTATAACATTGAATTGTTTTATTCAACTTATTAACTGTTTGGTATATACATTTTTTTAGATAGGTGGCAGCCCTATCATAAAGCTTTAAATAAAAGTATTACTAAATTTCTTTTCTCTTATATCCATGGTGAAAAATTATAATATTATATTAAACGTATTAAGTAGTTCTGTAAATATATTTTATTAGAAAGGTGGCAGCCCTATTAAAATATATACCTGTATAAAAGTATTTTTAAATTCATTTTCCAAAAACTTTGTAGGTTTACATACACATAATTAATTTTAACTTTTATGTAGATGGCAACCCCTTTACTTTTATTGCATAGGTACACAGAGAACGGCTTTGGAGCACTCTGAGGTGTTTCGATAGTCAGGAGGAGTGAGGAGGAGCCGAGGTATTTTGAAAGTCAATTGAGAAGATTGCGCCACTCACAAGAAAAATGTTTAGCACCTAGGACCAATCCTGGTTAGAAAGTTGAACAGTAAGCTGGTAATCAAGGCTCTAGACTTATTGAAGATGCCATTGAAATCAGTCTGGGACTTTCTTTTCGATCGCATGTGAAAACTTCGTGGGATCATAGAAGCATTATCAGAAACTGTGTGGCTCATGAATTGTCTCGGTAGCTTATCGCTCTATAATGTCTGTCCAAAGAAAATATGTAAGGCGGCTCGTTTTGTTACCTGTGTGTGCCTTGAGGCAGGTAATTAAGCGCTTGTCGAGAAAATTGGCATATAAGATCCCGAGGCTTTACTAGTCACGACTAGATGGAAAGGATTCCAAGGAACATTTAGAACTATCAAAACTCGTTGATCTCATTATTCGTGCATTCCGTCCGGTTAGACTTCCTGCGGATAATAATCATAATTGCAAGCGCCTTTGACGGTAGTTCGTAAAATGTTGTAAGAAGTGCAGCATTACTTTCAAAATAATTAATTGAAATAGTGAATGTTTACGACAGCCCTGCCACAGAAATCCACTCGGCGGTTTGCCATTGCCTGTCGAGGGGCGGAGGCTATAAGAAAAAGCGTTTTCTTTATTTTATGTTCAACCCCAACTCCCGAATGGTAGTCATGCAGCAAACCATTCGGCTATGGCATTGCTTATTAGAGTCTTTACAATTTTTTTTTAAACGTGAGCCACCCCCAGCTGCAATATAACAGAAAATTATTTTGTCGATCCGGCGTATTTTCGGCATATTTTGTGAGTCGTACTTGTTACTAATCCTGTGAGTGCCAAAAAAAGGCACATTCCTTTAACAGAGACTCATTTAAGTAGTCTAAAACTAGTTACTTACCAATTCTCGAAAGAAAACGTTCAATATTGTCGGGGGAAAATATTTTAAACCAAAATGATATTTGAGTGACTTCAAACTTTCATTTGATTATACCAAAATTCCATTGACATAAAGCTGCATACTCGCAATCTGATTAAAGAGTTTGAAATTTTACAGAAAATTTCTCGACGTTTTCTGTTCTAATTTACATAAAGTTAGAGCATCGATTTATATGTATTTTCTAGAAGAATGGATTTTCCCTACATCAAAAAAAAATACTAAAACTAAGTAAGAAAAAATAAATTGTAAAAACTTGCCAATAAGTCCATGTGCATATCCACATGTGCACTATCACAACTTAGAGTACATGAGAAAGTGGAAAAGTAAGAATAAGCATAACCATTTATAAGCAAATTTTATATTTCTCATTGCTCTCATATCCACAACTATTATATAAATGGAATTTGACTCAACACCATCGAAATATATCCTAACCGCACATCAGGGACTATAAAAATAAATTGGTGAAGAATTTTTGACTAACGCAAACAAGCTGTTACGAGCACGTGAGTGTATGTGTGTGTAAGTATGAAAGCATGTAAGCAGGAGTGAAGATATGGATATGGATATTCTCGACAAAGAAATAAAAAAACCTAACCTTTTCCTCTTCGAGTGCTTAGATTAAGGAAAAAGAAAATATTCCATGCAAGAGGATGTGCAAGAGTGGCCATATATTTTAGTCTAATGCAGATATCGGTTTCGTTTTTTTTTTGTGTTTTTCTCAGACTTTCGGTCTATGTAAGCGAAGCGCTCAGAAGGCTCGTTGATTGGTTGCTTGCGTTTGACCACGACAAGTAGGCGAACGCAAGGATTGAATATTAAGTGGAATTTTGTTTTTTTTTCGTATTATAAGCATAAATTTAGCAGCTGTCAGTTGGTGACTCATGAAGTAATAATAATAATATGTCACATAGTGAGAAGGTGACTTTAAAGTTCACACTAAATGAGTATGAAAGGAGAGTCATGAAGGAAGTGAAATAAGTGCTGCAAATGAAGCTTTAGGTTTGGTGTTCCATGTATAAGTAGAATATTATAAATATATAAGGTATTCTTCCACGGCTGATAGTTTGCATTTTTTTAATCTAAAATAAGAAAAATTCGTTTCACAAATGGTTTCTAATATACCACCCACAGCATACCACTTTTAACGAGTTAAATTTACTGAAAGGAGTCACCAATAGCGAAAAAAATCGCCTTTACACATTTCAAACTAATTTTTTTCCTGAATTTCTGTTTTTCGGTTTTAAAGTAAGAGCCTTAAATAACAAGCCTGTGTGGCAAAGTTCGCCGATGACTGTAGCTAAGTGAGTGTTTGCTAGACTACCAATCAGTTGATTGGCTGCTCACCGTTGACATGTAAAAAAGGGTAGAAATGATAAAAATATAGCAAAATTGATTTTTAATAACGGTCGCCCTCGGTCGGAGAACACACCGCACTGAAATAATAGTAATACTAATTTCTTCATATAACAAATGCAAATTGGTGATGAGAGAAAATGCGGAGCCTCGTCAGGGAAAAACTTTATAAAAAATTAAAGCGATTTTCAGCATTTCCAAACTTTTTTTACACTAAAACTTAATGAGCTTTAAAATTGCATAATAGAAACCTTTCTAGAAACTCGAACTAAAACCATGGAGTTAAGATTAAAAATTTGTGGAATTTTTCTACCTTTTACATAAAATTTAAAAATTGTATTTAGGTATATGGTTTTTCTCAGCAATGATCTATACTTTTTACAAAAACAAACATTAAAAAAAGCGAAAAAAATCAAAATTTGTGAATAAATTTGAAAATTTACTTGATTTTTTATTAGAAAACCAGTTATACTTTAATACAAAGATGGGCGTTAAAAGGACGAAAAATAGTAAAAATGTATCGATATACTGACGTGCTTGAAGTTACAGCAGAAACCTTCCCCTGGCATAAATAGGTATATAGGGCCCTCCACTTATAATGCGTTTTTCAATAGGTGCGCTTCAACTTTTTTCCGATAGGGAGGGCGAACGACGCAATATTTTTTATTTTTCGCTTGTCATTTGTAAACTTCATTAGTATACATTTCATCATGGAACGCTACACACTTGAGCAACGATTGCAAATCGTGCAAATTTTTTATGAAAATAATCGTTCTGTTGCTGCTACTTTAAGAGCATTACGGCCATTTTACGGTCCATTTAACAAGCCGTCCCGTTTTGGAGTTATGTGAAGTCATTGGTCTACAGTAACAAGCTGGCGACGATTTGTGAGCTCAGAGCTAATATTGAACGCGAAATTGCTGGAATTTCGGCCGATTTATGCAAAAGAGTGGTCGAAAATTGGGTTCAACGATTGGACTTCGTAAAACGTGCACGCGGTGGTCATGCAAAAGAAATCGAATTTCATACTTAAATGTATATGTTCAAACTCGATAATAAAAAAAAAATTAGTTAAAAAAGTCAAATGTTTGTGTTTTATTCAAAAAAGTTCAAAAGTTGAAGCGCTCTTACTGAAAACCCCTATAAAAAATCTTCAAGGCATGGATTAACCCTTTATGAACAGAACCGTTCGACGGGCGTGCGTCGCTTAGGACGAAAGGTATTGGAGTGCGCAGTAAAGAAAAAAAAAATACTTTGAACTTTATAAAAACTAAGGCTTTATTTAGCACAAAAAAAATTTTACGTAAAATCAAAAACGGATTTCACTTCTACTTGACGAAGTACTGTCGTCATCTTCCGTCTTATCAGATTCAAAGTAATATTCGTCAGAACTGTCACTATTTAACATATCATCTCTAGATCGCTTAGCTATCGTGCGTAGGATGAAAGATAGATAGGTTTGGCAGCCGCATCGCACATAGAGACAACGATGTCACTTAGAACACAAAATGGGTCCGCTGTGAGCCGCGGGGGCAGGGCTACATTTCCCTCTCCATATTAAACCATCCTGAGCTCTTGACAAAGCGCAAAATGTTGTTGATACCTAAAATGTATAGATTATCTATATTCGTTATTAAGTAGGATTTTAAAAATCGGTTCCTGATTCTGGCTAGAGCTGGACATGTGCAAAAAAGGTGTTGAGTTGTTTCCAGCTCCTCCTCATTTCTGCAGCTACGACAGAAATCATGCATGTAAACGCCTCATCTCCTTGCATGATTTCCTATGAGACAATGTCCTGTGAGGGCCCCTACTAAGGTACTGATTTGAAGTCTACTCAGTTTTATAATACTCTTGGGCAACCGTAGATTTAGCCATGTTTGCTAGCAATTTAACAGGTGTTAGCGCTAATCCAGCTTTGATTTGCAGAACTGATTAATGGGTCCTTAATGAGAAGCTTACAAGTTGCGAGAGGTGTCTCTCCGCTGAGTATTTGCAGGAGATCTAGGGGTGGCAGATGTAGTATGGTGTCCAAAGGCATGGATCGCGTGGTTTTCATGACGCCACATATTGCCAATTGCGCTGATCTCTGCACCTTATTCAATAAATTAGAATAGGTTTTTTTCTGCATAGTACACCACCAGGCAACATTCCCATATAGAAGAATGGGTCTGACGACGGCAGTGTAAAGCCAATGAGCAACCTTGGGTTTAATTCCTCAGGTCTTACCTAAAGCTCTCTTACAGGCATAAAAAGCTAGGTTCGCTTTCCTGACTCTTTCTAAGATGCGTAGGTTAAAATATAAAATATATAAGAAGCCTGCTGGTTCCTTTGGCAGTGACACTCGTGAACTCGTGACAATCGAAGAACTGAAATTCCTTCTGACTCTACCGTCATCTCACATCGTTAGTTTACATTATAAGGAAGATAAGACTTCATCACGAATGGCCCCTAATGTCTTTGAATGAAAACGTGACTCTTTTACGATACCTATGCGTATCTTATCGCTCAGAACGACAGACGTCGCGATCCTAGCAGCTACGAACTAATTTGGGCGAAGGGTTGGAAATTGAAGTAGAAATTATTTTCTGTTGCTGCAGTTGTTGTCTTTTGCTGTAGTTGAGTGGTTGAATGGCGGCCTGATTATCGAATTAAAAGTTATTAATAAATATAATAATAATTATAGTGAGTATTATTTCATTTTTTATTTAATAATTGATTTTAATTTTTTAATAATTTTTAATATAATTTAATATTTAATAATTGAGAAAAAAATCGATTAGTCAGAACAGAGCTTCCATTATTTTTAAAAGCATTGCCGGCGAACCTTTCAATGTTATGGCAGATGAAAACTAAATTTACATTCATATGAGAGGTTCTGCGGTTGTATTTATAATATTTTCTCCTTTTTAAATTAATTTTGATCCAATGGACTATGAAGTTAACATACACGTGTCATAATAAATAATTTTCTCACTTATTTCTGGAGGTGCTTCATATGAAGAAGCCATGTGAAATATTCTAAAGTCAGGCTGAAGTCGGAAGTCCGTGGGTACTTCTCGAAAATTAGTGTGACGAATTGAGATAGAGCTACTTTGTTTTTGCAATGGAGTGTGTCATGAGTAGCTAAAAGAAGTGTAGACCTTGGAATACAGCTAAAACCACAAGCATACTAAAAAAACTAGTTGCGGTATAGTCCTAAATTAACTAGTTACAAACCAGTCCGATTAATTTTATTTTTGTAGTAACAACACATGCCGTTCAAAAGTAATATTTTATTCGTAGAGCTAGAATCACAAGCATTCGTGCTCTCTTCGATCAGAAAAATGTGGAGACTAAAATGGAGTACTTTGTTTGTCATGAGTAAAAGTAGCTAAAAGCAGTGTAGGCTTTGGAATAGAGCTGAAATCACAAGAGGTACTTTGTTTGTCATGAGTAAAAGTAGCTAACAGAAGTGCAGGCTTTGGAATAGAGCTGAAATCACAACCACATTCAAATAAACTAGTTGCGGTCTAGACCTAAACTAACTAGTTCCAAACTAGTTCGATAAATTTTATTTTTAAAGTAACTACGCACACCATTCTTTTATTTCTGCTTTCTTCGATCAGAAAAATATGGAGACTAAAATAGAGTGAGCCCATAATGCAAAAAAGGTAAGCCCAGGAAGATTCAAATTTTATGGAAATTTTCATGAAAGTTTTTATTGGTACCGTCCAGAATTTTTAATGGAATAGGCTTAGGGCAAAGCTATTTTGTGACACTCACCTACAGCTTCAGTCACCACTTTTGATAATAATTCACTACACTCCTCCACTCATACACTCGTAACTTCATAAATATATTTATGTTCAAAATCAAAAAAGCTTTAATAAAAATTACAATTATTTTGCTGAGTCAAACCTGTAAACGAAAAAAACAAACTTTCATAAAAATTAAAATTCTTTTTCTGACTAAAATCCGTATACAAAAATTTCCCTGCTAACTGCCTTCTTGCAACCATTTGTCAAATACCGACTGCCATCAATCTTTACGTAACATAAATACATGCGCATTCGTGCTTCAATGTGAGTCTGTCAGACAGTCAGTAAAGCATTTAATAAATTGAAAATTAACACACTCGTACGTGCATATAAGCTTGGAGTGCAAATTGATAAGTGGGAGCGAAATGAAACTGACAGCACAAATGGGAAGATAAATAAAGCAGCGAATAAAGAGAAAACTGTAAGCCACTAAAAGCAGTACGTCGACGCCATATAGATTTTCAAATGCAAATTTCATCAATCATTTTAAAATATTTGCCCACACACACACGCACACAAATACAAATATGCATTAACTTATTTAAGCACCAGGTATTAGTTATGTATATAAAAGCACAGGTGGTGAGAAGTGAAGATGTAGAGCCGGTGTGTTATGCAAATAAATTAATGTCTAAAGAAAATCCTTATTTTTAAGCCAAATAAGAGCTAAGTAAATGAATGCTCATATATTTTGGTGTCATTGAAGGACTTCAGTGAAGATGAAAATGTGTTGAAGGCAATCAATAATGTCATCTTCAAAATCAGATTCAAATTGAAAATATTGTTTTTGAGAGCCAAGGAGAAACAATCAGAGTAAGTGAAAAGGTAACGAAATAAAGCAGAAAATAATTTTGACAAAGTGCACAAATACATATACGTAACACATATACATGCATGCAGCTTTTGTCCGCCACTTAGCATGCGTGTAAAATAAATAACTTTAAATATATCACTTATATTTCTGTTATTAAAATGCAAGTAATTGTCGTTTCTAGCTAGAATTAAAATCATGTAGTTTGAGCTTTTATTCTGTAATGTATTGCCCATTTTTATCAATAACCTTTTGCTCATAAAAACCGGACGTTCAGGTACGATTTGGCATCATAATCATTATTGAAATGTTTACCATTCAAGAAGTTTTGTAAAGATCGGAACAAAAAGTAATCAGATGGTGCAAGATCGGAACTATATATTGGATGTAGCAAAAGATCCCAACCAAGCTCCAGTAATTTTTGTCGAGTGGCCAAAGATGTATGTGGCCTTGCATAGTCATGATGGAGTACATCAATTCGGGCCGCTTTTCTTCAACTGCATTCTTTAACTTCATTAGTTGTTCAATGTAGACATCAGAATTGATTGTTCGGTTGGGTGGTAAGAGTTCAAAGTAGACAATTCCTTTATAATCCCACCAAACAGATAATAAAACCGTCTTTCGATGAATATCAGCTTTTGATGTTGTTTGAATTGGTTCACCTGGCCTGCTCCACGATCTTTTCCGCGTGATCTTGTTGCAAACAACCCATTTTTCATCGCCAGTTAGCAGTCGTTAAAAAGTTAAAAAGGGATCATTTTCATTACGTTTCTTAAGCAAATCGCAGCTGTTAATGCGTTTCTTTCAGTTCGTGAGGAACCCACGTATCGAGTTTTTGAACACAGCCAAATTGTTTTAAGTGATTTTCAATGCATGTTTGTGATACATGAAGTTTCTCTGCAATCTCACGTGTTGTACTGTGACGATACGAATCGATTATTGCTTTGATTAGGGCGTCATCAACTTCAACTGGACGACCAGAGCGTTTTTCATTTTTGAGTGAATAATCACCAGAACGAAATTTGGCAAACCAATTTTGACACTGCCGTTCTTTAAAGGCTTCGCAACCATAAGCAGCACATAACTTTTTATGAGCTCGAGATGCGTTTTTCCCTTTGCGGAAATAAAAAAGCAAAATATGACGAAAATGCTCCTTTCGATTTTTTATTTTTCAACGAACGCCAAACGAAAACTGCGCAACTGATCAAAAACTTTTTTAACTGATTGACAGCTGAATTGCTAACTATCAAATAACAAAATGTGTTTTACATTTGTACTACGTCTGCAAACCTAAAAATTCAACTGTGAACCATCTTTGAGTGAAATCCGCAATTATTTAGTTGCCAACCCAATATTTTCTTTAAACAATTTTAATTCAGTTTTTTAAATAACTTCTATTTTTATATTAAAAGTTAGGTAGCATCTCATTTAAAATTTTTTTGATTATGCTTAAACATCTTTCATAAATACATTATAGTCTTGAAACATATCCTAGTCTTTAATTTAATTTTGAAATTAATTTTGAGCTTCCTTAAAAAATTAAATAGTTGGCAACACCATACGTACATATTTGAAAAATTTGTTTGTTAACGCCGTGCTCTTACTATCCATACCTTAATACAAAAATGAGTTTAGTAACTAATTTCTATATTCCACATAAAAATTATACGCCATTCACAAAATATTTCATATCATAAATTTTCTTAACGAACCTTCATTTGATGCGTAGATAATTTCAAACAATTCGTTCCGTTTTGTAAATAATTTTAATTCTAATATTACAAACAGGGTGGTAACGCTAGCCAAATATATATACATATATATATATATATATATAAATATTTGTATATATAAATATTTGTTTTTATTAAATTATTCTTATTCCCCTTTTAGTTTTATCCATATTCGAATATTCAATCCCGTTTTCTAAAAAATAGTTATTCTTCCACGAAAAAATAGTTGGCAACTCCATCAGAAAATAATTGTTCTTAATTTTTTTAACACCCTTCCTTTGATACCCATATCTTTATAAAAAAAAAATTTTACAACACATTTCAATATTCCACATAAAAACTATATGGCAACGCCACTCACATAATATTTGTTGTGCTATTTTTTTTAACTACCTTTCATTTAATACGTACATAATTTCGTAACATAGTTTCGGAAATAATTTTGATCTTAATATTACAAATAGGGTGGCAAAACCAGCCAAAAATATTTTGTTATTTTTTATGAAATTATTCCTATGCACAACATATTTTATATCCAAATCCCAATATTTAATGCAGTTTTCTATGATAATAAATTGTTTTCCTTCCATGAAAAAATTAGTTGACAACACCATCAAAAAATAATTGTTCTTTAATTTTTTTCTTTTGATACACATATTTGAATTAAAAAATCAATTTGGTAAACAATTTCTATGTTGCGCTTTAAAATTATGTGGCAACGCCACTCACAAAATATTTGAAGTGTAAAATTTCTTAAACACCTCTCACTCGATACGAAAATATTTTCGACTAATTTTTTAAGTTTTGTATTTAACTTAAAAATAGGGTTGCAACGCCAGCCAAAATATTTTTTTATTAAATAATTCTTACGCACCTTTCATTTTATATGCATTTTCAATATTTTATAAAATTTGGAATCAATTGCTGTTATTCCACCAAAAATTAGTTGGCAACACCATCACAAAATAATTGTTCATTACTTTTTTTAACACCCTTCCTTTGATTCTCATATTTTAATAAAAAAAAACAGTGTCATAACCAATTCATATATTCTATATTACATAAAATACTATGGCAACACTATTCACAAAATATTTGATGTTGAAATTATTTTTGCTCCCCTTCACTTGAAACGGGCATAATTTCAATTAATTTTTTCTGTTTCGTAAATAATTTTGATTTTAACATTATAAATAAGGTGGCAACACCAGCAAAAAATATTTTGTTATTTTTCTATTCAATTATTCCTACGCACAATAGATTTTCTATCCAAATTCAAATATTTAATGGAGTTTTCTAATAAATTGTTTTTCTTCCATTAAAAATTAGTTGGCAACACCATCAAAAAAAATAATTGTTCTTTAATTGTTTTAACACCCTTTCTTGCACGCCTGTTTTTGCAATACAAAAAAGGTAACAAGGTTATCGGAAAAATGGCTTTGTACTAAAGTTTCCTTAAATACTTTTGCTTCATGAAAACCACTCCAACGGCGGCGCTGGAAATGATACTCAGCATGCCACCTATTGATCTTATGGCGGAAAACCTGGCAGCGAAATCCGCGAGGAGGCTAGTGGCTGCTGGAGTATTCATCCGTAGAGCCTTGGGACATAGCTCAATAGGAAAGTAGAGCTCAGGTTGCACAGACTACATGACTCCGTACTTTGATTGGGTGAGAAAGTTTCGCACTACTAGGGCATGAAGCTTGGCCATAGAAGTTTTCACATCTATACAGATGACTCTAAAACTTAAGATGGAGTGGGAGCGGGCATTTACTGTCCAAGGCTAGGGATAAGGGAGCCTATCCAAGTATTTTCCAAGCGGAAGTTTTTGCTGTGGGGAAAGCCGCAGGACTAGCCTACACTAGAACAAGAAGGAACTCAACAATTAATATATACGTGGACAGTCAATCAGCAATAAGCTCAGAGGCCACAGAAAAGCCAGCCCGAAACAGTAGGCTGCATATCTACTGGGTACCTGGTCATAAATGCATTATGGGGAACGAAATAGTAAATGAGATAGCAAAAAGTGCTGTGAGACTACCTTTTGAACCAGAGAACGACATACCAAACCGCTAAATACAATCTACAATGAAATGGATGACTACATAAAAAGGCGAGTAGAAGCTAGGTGGACTAATCTGACCACATGCAAAACAGCAAAAGTTATGTGCAGTACTAACGACAAAAAAACTGACTCCATTCGTACTTACGCTCTCACGAAAGGAATGCAGAACTATCATAGGTATGCTAACAGGTCATAATCTATTGGCTGCACATGCGTACAAGATAGGGATTGCTAGAACGGACAAATGAACAGAACACCTTCCGTGCGTTTGTCTGGCCTGGGAGCCCCATTGTTTGAGGGTCTGGAGGACGTCTCAAAAGCGGATCTCCCAGCTCTGCTTCGGTTAGTCAAAAGCGCTGACATCCTACTTGATGTCTACTTTCGGTATTCATAGAGGTCGGTCTCCATCTGGTATCGTTAGGGACCAAAAGGTCTATGCCTGGCTTATTGCCAACCAGGCTAACCTAACCTTTGCTTCATAATCTCTCTACTTTCGGGTTTTAGTAAATTGCCACTTTTAAATTACAAGAAATTAATATTAGAAAGAACCCAAACTATTAGGAAGAAATTATACTAAAAAGAATATTAGGTAAAAATCTTCTACAATCAACCGCTTTAAAGTAAAGTAAAAAGCAGTACTAATTTTTATAGAGTTGATGACTTTTATAACGGATATTTATTTCTAGTTAAATTTTATATTTCATTAATTTATAAAATATATCTAATGACTTTGCTACTCAATAAAATTAATAATTAATAATTAAATAAACCATTCAGTCAGTCTCAATTTGTCTACTTCTATCAAAATATCACTGACCAAGAGCCAAATATTTATGTTATACAGGTGCACGTTTTTTATTTTTTTTTTGATGCGTGAGATAGAGCTCAAAAAGCCTTCACACTTACAGTGACAGCCGTTTACTACATTCAGTGGTGTGATCACTAAAACAATCAGTATTTTCCTTCTGGGAAGACCCCCTTCCCGGGACTATTTTCTGCAGTACCTCAGGAGGGCCCAGAACGGCGTCCATAAGACTAATTCTATTCACCCACAGCTGGGTCAACCGTATTTGTAGCTAGCTTTGAAGCTATAAGTGTATCCTCTTGTGTCTCTGTCTGTGAGGCTTCGCTTTGATCGAGGGCTATCTTTTTTTCTGTAGTACGTCTATGATGTATCACTTTACCGCGTTCCAGCTAACCTCGAGTTCGAGCATTTTGCTGATTACTTTTCGCTGAACTTTTGGCCTAGAAATACTTGCTGGCAATTTGTGTCTGAAACAAAATAAAAGAACTCAGAGTCGCATTTTAAGCAAAAGAGATGTTTCAAAAAAATTTCAGATATTCAAAAGTGAGTCTAATCGTTTATTGCTCTACTGATTATGACTGAATACTGACTGCAGCAAAAATAAGTTGAAACAACAAAACTTTCAAAATTAATTTTTTTTTTCAATTTGAAATATTTGCACAGCAACATTACTGGCACGTTGCAGTATTATATATTACATAAACAGCATCCACTATTAGTTATATAAATAGGCACACCCATACGACGCAATGTGCCATAAATTATATTTTGCCATGTCGTATGAGCAACTTTATGTTCAATAAGCCATGACATTTTATTGCTGCGGCGGTGTGGTTATTACTCGTATTTTGTTATTGATTTTTAGAACGCAGGTAAAATTGTTTATGTAATATAATTTTATTACGTAGCTGGGTGAGCTTATGGGTTGCAAATATTCGATGGGTGCCGAGCTCGATGCCCATTGAAAGCATGAAAAATCAAATAATGGAAAATGAAAAATGTTTGACAATGGGAAGACTCTTATTGCTTTTCTGCTGATGAAAATGATTATTTTAAAGCTTTACTACTGCTTGGAGGTGATATAAAATGGTAGCTCCCTTCTTATGTAGCATAATACTAAGGAGACGCTCGGCCAAGCGGACTCAGAAATGTGGTTTTTAAAGTGTGTTTCTGAGGTGGAAAAATGTATATGCATGGATAGCAAAAATGCTTGGCAAAACATATATACGTAACAATACACGACAGTTTTAAAACATTCCCATCGGTAGAGACGCTCGATCCAAATTAATTCAAAGGGCCTGATATGAAATACAACTCAAAGAAACGGTCCAATTTTTTTCTCATTGGGCGCTTCACATGGCCTACAAAAGCAAAAATATTTCAAAAATTTCGCAGGAAAAGAAGAATACAAATTCACAGAAAAATATTTGACCATATCATGCAGCATTTACTTACCAGTATGACAACAGATTTGTATGTGAAATTCCATGAATAATACTAAGCAATATTCGCCAACATAAATGGAGATGCACAAGCTGCATCAGTTTTGTGTGCGAGTGTGTGTGTGAGTTGGAAATTCAGTTGTCTTGCCTACGCATATGAACAATTCCTGCGCAAACCTAAGTTTTCCAAATAACATCAAGTTGCACTTGTCGGCAATACGGTGCCGAACAATTTTCCTATCCTTCCAATTCTAGGCACATCACGTAAGCAGAGAAATGTTTGCGGATAGCAAAATTATTATTGCTGATAGTATTTTTAACAGCTTTAGACGATAGCTGACAACAACAGAATGATTAAAGTTCTGCGGTTAAGTGAAACAACAAAAATATGTGCCAGAGTGGGCGAAGCGTATACGAATGTATGGAAGTATTAGGTCAAGTAAAAATTTCTAAGCCTTTTCGATGATAAAATTCACAGAGAAATGATCATCATCATCATTGTCATCATAGCATCATAGTTCAGCGTGAGCCATTGCTTCCATTACAATTCACCTACATGCCACTCGGTCATCAGCTTTCCGTTTGATATCAGATATTCCCATAGCTCCAATGTATCCTTCCATGTCATCTCTCCATCGATTTGTCGGTCGGTTTCTTCTTCTGTCGCATTGTGGATCTTTTTTATAGCTCTATCGTTGCTCATTCGAAGAATATGACCGTACCATCGAATTCTTTGCGCTTTGATGTGCCTGATTACTTTTGCACCCCTGACAAGTGTGCCTAACACGTCGTTGCACCGAATACGGTAAGTGCCGTCTTCAAGTCATACAGGTCTATATATTTTTCTTAGGAGCTTTCTGCAAAAACATTTTAACTGATCAGATTGGATTTGTTTTCAGCAATCAGACTTTAAGTGTGAGTCTTATGGCAGTTTTGTATATTCGTAGTTTCTGGTTTCTAAAGAGTAGTCTCGACTTCATCAGTTTCATATGCGCGAAGTAAAACTTATTTGCAGCTGGTATCCTGTCCAAGGTACCTAAATGCATTGCCTAATTCAAAGCTATAGCCGCCGACTTGTAAGTTATGTCTTGCGTTGCACGCTGCACATTCCATATATTTGGTTTTTTTCGTTGATGATAAGTCCTACCATCCTAGCAGATGATTATAGACTCATAAATGTTTCTTGCAGAGCCTTTTTGTTTCTGGCTATAATTACGATGCCATCCGCACAGGCACAAATTTGTGTAGACTTGCAAAAAATTGTGCCCCCGGGATCTATATTAGCAATAACCGCGTGTAATACCAGGTTGAAGAGCAGGGATGAAGGCGCCGCTCCATATTTTACAGCTGAGATCAATTCAAAACGGTTGGTGGTAGTATCTTGGATTCTTACTTTTGCCCAAGTGTTTGTTAAACTTATGCCAGTCAGGCGTACCAGTTTGCAAGGTGTACCTAACATCTTTAAATGATGTTCAATTTGCTTTCGATTAGGTTTGTCAAACGCTTGTTTGAAGTCTATAAAAATCCAACATAGCATAATTTTGTATTGGAAACATTTTTCAATTATCTCGGACAGCGTAAAACATTGGTCAGTTGTTGATCGCTCGGCTTTAAAGTCGCCTTGATAGTCACCGATAATTTTTTAAGTATATTCATTTAGCTTATTGAAGGATAATATTATTTATATCAGTCATGTACCATTTTGATGGGCAAATTTCATTCACTTGGAAGGCAATTTCATAAGTCCGCGCTTAGAACAGCTCTTTGGCCTAATTGGAAAAACA
>JAYXIM010048950.1:0-143974 GCA_037575425.1 Anastrepha fraterculus
ATATTTGATATGTCCATATGACTTGTATGCATCTTTACATATAGATTTATTCTTTTTGAAAATTACGCGAAATTGTATATGTATGTGCATGTTTATATACATATATTAGTATACAACATATCTTATAAGGTATGTGGTAAATATTACCATACATTTTTTCCTTCATATGTAATAAAAAAATTAATAATAATAACATTAAAACAATAGGTATTATTAACACACTTGGTTTTATTTTAAATTCTTCAAGTAAATCAAATTAATAATAATCAATAAGAAGGCATATGCAAATACAAATGCGTGAATTTATATATGTACATATGCGCATATACATACACATATACGCTCACTTAAGTAGGAGAGAGCAAGATGTCGAACGTTGCCTTTCGTTTGCTTTGTTTGCTTTGTCGGTCGTTCCGCGCTTTCGCTTGCAGTTCATTCAAGGTAACGGCAATGAGCAAGGTAACGACAAATGAGCACGGTAACGGCAATGAGCAAGGTAACACTAATGAGCAAGGTAACGACACATTTTTTCGTGCGTGCAGCCTGTTAAATCGAATTATAAGACGTTATCACGTCAAAAATGGGTTGATCCGTGGAACAGTTTGACCGCGACGGTATACGAGATTTACCAGAAAGATGGGAAAAAGTAGCAGCCAGCGATGGGCAATACTTTCAATGATTCACTTGTAACCATTTTTTTGTAGAATAAAGTTGTATTTTCATCAAAAAAACGGCGATAAATTAATTCCGCACCAATAATTCAAAAAAATTTTAGAAAATTTCTTTGGTCCGGCGTTAAATAAAAACGGTTTGTTGGCAGAACTCTAACCTTTTTTTTTCTTGTTCACTCCACTCGGGAGCATAGGGCCTCGACAACACTCACTCTTGCGTTGGTTTCGTTAATCTTGCTGGAAGGGTAGGTGATTAGCCTCCTAGAACTCCGAGTAGCAAAATAAAAAATGTATTGAAACATTTTAGAAAAATCGTGTATCAGTCGGAACAATGATTTCAATTATATCAAATATAATTAATTGTTAATTAGTCTGTAAGAAATTATTGTTTCATAGACTAAATCCGCAAATAAATAAATAATACCAATCTAGAAAATTCAACTGTTTAAAATGTGCCAAGTGCCTGAAAATTAAAAAAAAAACTCAATTCAAATTCTCATCCTCCAACAAAGTCGCCGCAAATGTGTAAAACTGTGACATTTGTAAAGCGACATTTTTGCTCAAGTTTCAATAAAAATTCCAACAGCCTTGCACCATTAGCCACAATTTACGGCAAACCACCGGAATTTCTCATTATATCACACACAACTAAAATTTATGTTCGAATGAGTTCTGACTTGCTTTTCATTTGCTCTTTGACACTTGCATACCTGCACATCGTCAGCGGTAAGATATCTGCGCAGGCAGGTGTGCGGATATGCTGCAAGTTGCCAGCTTACAGTCGGTACCCTACAGTATAATGCGCTCGAAGTGAACTAGTCTCCTTTTGGTGAATCTAAAATGACTAGTAGTGCACCCTTCTTTCCTTTTTGACGCAAGCAAGTGGTGAATTTTATATGCCGTATATCGAGAATTCGCAAAAGAAGTAGAGGTGTAAGAGCAGGAATTCTCTCTGATGTACTAAGAAACCCAAATTATTAGAAAATTGCAAGTGGTACAATTAGGAATTTATATCAATTGTAGGGTATTGACAAGCAACTGCGAGGGAGTGGAGAAGTATGGGTACAGAAAAGTGATAGGAAAAATGATAGGAATATCAACTGGTCATTGTTTATTAGGCAGCTACGCTAGAAGGTTTAGGACTCCCGTACCTCGGTTTCTGTAGAAGCTGTTTTAATACAGAAGAAGAGGGCACAGCCAGACAACTTTAATGTGAGTGTGAAAGCTTAGCTATGGGGAGGCTGCGCACTCTTGATACGACATTTTTGACCGATATAGCGCATCTAAAACTAACGAAGCTTTTCTCGATTATTAAAGCTACCGAATGGTTTCACAATGGACCTACGTAGGGTCTAAGTGTGTCGTGACGACAGCCACCCAACCTACCTATCTACTACCTGGGTACTGGCAACTAGTTAATCTTATCGCTAACATTCCAGCTTTGTTGGGGATTGGCATTACGCTTGCACGTACATGATAATGAGAAGGCCGACGAATTAGCCAGAACTACAGCGTCTGTTAAAGAATTCCTGGCAATGCTAATAAAGAAATGGAAAGTGCGTTGTCCAATCGAAGTAAGTAAAAGATAACTATACTTAGGCATAAAGACCCGTTGTGGTACTACTAGCTTGAACTCAAGTACCTCCTCTAATTTCCACTGTAGTGAAGCAACTTCGTCTCTCGACTAAATGATAAAATACTCTGGATGGCAACCGATTCTAGACAGACGACCAAAGAAGAGAGAGTTCAGAAAGCAATGCCATATTTTGACAAGAGTTTTGTACGATGTAGACTGTTCTGATCCAGAGTTTGACTGAGCCTAAAGGGATGTTTACATGTTGAGAAAAATTTACTGATTTAAGTTCAGTTCACTCCAGCCATTTCATTCGCGATGCGATTTCGAGAAATATCTCTGTTTCCAGGCAGCCAGACCACGTGAATGGTACACCGCTTAGCCAGCTCATTTAGAATAGGTTCGCATTCGATTGATTCGACCTAAGTTGGAACTGTAGATATTTTATGGCAGCTTGATTATCGGAGTAGATAGTGACTAGTTGTGCCACGATGGGCTACACCTTGACCCTTAAGTCAGCTTCTTTTATAACTATAAGCGCAGTTTGAAATACGCTACAATAGACAGGCTCATATGAGCACTTAAACCTCATGGTCTTTTATGCCCTCTACACATCACAGCTCAGGATAGAGCGGAGTTGGATTGAGCGTATTGGCTAAATGAGTATACTAATGCTTAATCTGCAGCCGTCTGTGGCTTCATCTCATTCATATATTTCTGGGTTTTGTGCGCACCTTCAAAACGAATTTTTGAGTGTCCAAATCTGAGTTACTGTACTTATTTTCAATGCCTTTTTTCAGCGCCTCGAGACTGATGAATCTTTTAGTTCGGACTTTGCTCACCAAAATGGCCAAAAGAAAATAATCCATCAGATTTGCCTCTGGTGAATTTGAGAGCCATTGCGTGGACGTTATGAAGTTCGGAACGTTGTTTTTTAGCCATTCTTGGTTCATTTGCGCTTTGTGAGACGGTTCCGAGGTCTGCTGAAACGTCCAATGTCTGCGAAATGTTCGTCTGCCCATGGCTTCAAAGCACCCTCCAGAATACTTTCCCGATAATGTCTCGCATTTCCCTTGACGCCAGACTCTCGTCCATCTGCGGTTACCTGTAGCGGGCGCTGCCTCCTGGCGGCCAATCGATGACCCAAATTCTCATATGAACGCTGGGTCAAATACACCCTATCGTTTCGGGAGTTTATGAATTGCTTAATTTAAAAAATGTTCTCGTCAGAAAATACAATGTTCGGAAGTTGACCGCTTTCGGCGAAACGAAGCAACTTCTTCGCTCTCTCAAGTCTGACTTGTTGCCGATTTGGTGTCAGGAAGGCGCATGATCCTTTTGGATCTTGTAAGGCTTAACTTTGAGATTTTTTTTCAGTATGCGGCGGATGCTATGGTCAGATATTTCCAGTTCTTTTTTCATTTGATCGACACTTCGTCGGGGATTTCGCTCAAGTCGCTTCGTCCCTTTTTGAACCATTTCACGTGACGTTGCAGTCTTTTGATGACCACCTCCATAACATTTCTCAATGCTACCAGTATCATTGTACGAGTAACGAGAAATGGAGCGATAAACAAAAGCTTTATTTACTTTAAGGTGCTCGAGCTCACGAACAATCGGTCGATATGATATATGACACTCACACTTTTACCTTTGAACTCCATTACTGATTTTCGTTTTTCGCGTTTACTCTCGGCAAAATGTTTCCGCGCGCTTGTAAACAATACATTTAGCCAACTAACAGACAGCTAATGTGAGCGGTGTGAAGTTGGTTACACTTCGGGTGCCGCACCCTGTAATAGAGTCTGTAATGCCTTGGTACGGCCTGTAATGCCTAGCGCTCCCGCGATAGGTATGGATGCTGCCCATTCTACCATTGCCATTTTGCTAACGGCTGAATGAAGCATCTGTAAAGTTAGGAAACGATTTTAGTGTAACAAGCCAAACAGAAAATCTTCTAAGAAAGAAATAATTTTGGACTAAAAGCCGTTGTTAATAGAAATTGACCCCTTTAGAAACACTGTAGGTAGCTTCTCAAAGAAAATCTTATAAAGATGTTCAAGTGTTCCTTGACTTATATAATTCTCAGTAGTTTGATGATAAAATTGTCCGTTACAAGAATCAATATAAGAAATTTCAAAAGGAAATGTATGAAATGGGTACTAAGCATAGGTTCGATCCTTGGATCGTAAACTACTTTTAGTTTTCATTTGCTGAAGTCTCATTGCTTCGCAGGCATAGTTCGGATAGGCTTATCTTAATGGGTAAGTCGAAAGACAAGTCTCCCAGTTTTCGGATTTCAAAGCTTTTAGCCACCTTAATAAAAGAAACCTTTTCTCACGGAAGTCTTTTTTCAGCCGGCTTATCAGACATACAGATATTCCAGTTCGCTGTCAATGCGTCCAGAACTTTGATTTCCACATACTTCTTTAAAAGCGCCTGCATTCATTTAGAAGGCACAGCAGTTATACGGAAACCTACATTTCTGCTCAATGGGTAATCCTTCGCAGGGGAACTTCTCAACCAATGCGCAACTGGTGAAATTATACTAATTTTGAACCAGACTTTTCTTCACTGGTCCAGGCATGCCCTGTGGGGTAAATACACTCCACTATTACAAATACAATTATTCGAGCGATTTGCGAGGTCGCAAATATTTGTGTTTGTTAGCGTTCGCAATTTGCTAGTGGCAGCGCTTTGGCAATCTAAATCCTTTGTTCCATTTGAAACCGTATGCCAGCTTTGTTTGTGTGCGCACACCTGCATGCTCAGAATTTCGCAAACGCTGTTGGCACTGAGCGCTCGGTAATTTCAACCTTACAAAATCATTGTCAAAGTTGCCATCGCTGGCGTTGGTGTTGGCGTGCAGCACCAAATACTATCGAAGTAAGCAGATAAATGCGACTCGTGCACTCACACAAGCGCATATTAGGTGGTGCATAACATGAAATTATTTACATACTCATAGGGCTGGGAAACAAATATGAAAAGTTTTCACATCTCTGTTCATAACTTAGTGTTGCGGAAGCTTTCGATGAAGAGTTTCTCTTTTTTCATTTATAAAAGGAAGTTAATTTTAGATTTTAATTAAAAGTTGTTTTGAAAACAAAAATATGCAAAGGTATAAATGCTGGTGAAGTAAAAAAAGAAGAAAAAGAAAAACCCACCTGGCTTGCGAAAGTACAAAAAATTGATTTTTTGAAAATACTTTTCCATCCATAATACATTTTTTGCTTTCGATAAAACCATTTTGCAGGTAATAAAGAAAGTTTGGCCTTACACCCGCAAGCGCTATTTTCAAGAGCGATGAAAATGTGACTTCGTCTATTTGACGAACCAATACATTTACGGAAATATAAATTTGCATTCCTTACTACTTTGCTCCTTACACGTACTTGTTTTTTTTTTGTCGGCACAACTAGCAAGTACGGCACTGAAACACAATTAGGTTCATTGTATTACACTCGGCTTCCCTTTTGAATTTTCTTTAATTCTACTCGACCTCCTAAGAAATCTGAGTAGATCTTGTGGTGCCAAGGAGCCAAGGTGGTCGCTTCTTAATACATCAGTGCCAAAGACCTCAAACTAATTCGAGCGAAAGGGGGGCAGACGCATAGGAAGTGGTCCGCCGTCTCATCCTCCCCACATGCTGGACAGAGTGCACTGTCTGAGATGCCTACCTTTTCCATGTGCTTTACCCATAGAAAGTGGCCCGTTATCAGTCCAACCAGCCTCTTACAGTCCCCTCTGCTTAGTGACAGGATGATCTGTGAAGATCTGCGAGTCGGTCCGACATAACAGACAACATCACTTTTGTCCATGTGCAGCCTCTCTCAGCCTGCCAAGCTCTCTTGTGGGTTGAAGTAACCCGTTGGCTAACCGTGGCATTGATGACTACAGGAGGGAGTGGTAGAACGAGCTCCGGGCCAAGGAAGTTGGCCTAATAGCTCATTCTGGCTAAAGAGACAGAGATCTCGTTACCCGCGATACCCACGTCAGCCGGGACCCATGTTAGTATCAGGCTATTATCTCTACCGACATAGTTCAGCCTGGATTTACAGGACTCGACTACCCCTGATGTGGTTGGGAGGCTGTCTAAGCCCAAGAGCGCAGCTTCGCTGTCGCTGCAGACCCATAGAGATCTGTCTTTCCATCTGTTGTCCATAGCAAAGTTCATCGCTTTTTGAACAGTTACACCTCCGCTTGAGACACAGATGCATGCATTCCAAGAGCAAAGTGCAGTTTTATCCTTATAAGATCGCGAATTCCTTCTGGTGACAAAAATCTCACTCTCGAATTTCGTGAGTGTTCTCAGAGGACACTATCCGCGTGCTGTGAGACTTGGAATTATCTCGAATCCTTTTTGCGTATGGAGGGTGAGGTGGAATCATCGCGGCACCTTCTCCTTAGCTGCCCTGCTCTCGCGGGCTTAAGATTCAGGCAATTTGGCTCTTACTTCTTTGCTATGCCTGCTGATATAGGAGGCCTTGATATTAAATCTGATGGAATTCATCTGCAGCAATTAAGTGGTAAACGTAACTGCGACACAGTCATCGTTTATAATCCATATATACTTAAGCCATCCTCCTAAAATACAAGGAACGGAGTCCAGAAAAGGAGTGGAATCCAGAAAAAATACATTTGCAAAGTATTCATTTCGAGAAATCATCGAGCATTTAGTGTAATACCTAAAAGTAAGCAGGGTGGTAATATGGCGATTTGCTATTGGCCAACTTGGCTGTGCCGGACTACTCTCTGCCGGTATTGTATGGTTTTGTATTGAATCATTTGCATCTGGACTTTAAGTTGAAGGCATTTTAACTGATTTATCCAAGGCTTTTGACCCTGTGTTACAAAGAATTCCTTTGCGTGAACTGGATTCCGTTGGCTTTCACTCGGTTTTCATTCTTATGCTTAAAATCTTAGCTAAGTGAAAAGATTGTCTTGTTACAATTAAGGGTTAATCTTCTGTCGCCTTCATTGCCACTTCTGTGGTACCTCAATGTGGTGTTTTGGGCCCCCTACTTTTCGTTATATTTATGAATGATATTAGCAGATGCTTTCCCAGTTTACCAGCACCCTATTATATGCAGAAAATTAAAAAAAAATTTCTCTCAATTAAAAACCCGGCGAAAATGCTTGGAGACTAAGCTAGTCACCTACATACACGAGCATGGTCGCTGATGTCCAACTAGTTAACATCATATGGAGCTCACTCTCACCAACGTAAACATACACCCCTATCAGCTGACACGATGAAACAACGTTCTACGCAACGGAACGGTGGTGAGAATTCATTTACAATGGACTCTCATTAGTTTCATCTTGTCAGCTGGCACGGGCGTACGTTTACGTTGGTGAGAGTGAGCATCAATACACATACAACTCTACAGCAGAGTCGGCTACTGAGAGAGCGAGTGCAGTTAACAACGAACGAACCATACGCATCGTTTGCAGCTGCTATGTGCCGATTTACACACAGAGACATCTGGAAGGGAGACACTGGAAATTCTCTATTGATGTTTCATTCATTAGAGACAGCGATGCCACTTAGGCCACGAAATGGGTCCGCTGTGAGCCGCAGGAGCTGGGCTACATTTGCCTTTCCATATTGAATCATCTTGATCCTTCAACAACGCGTAAAAGGTTGCTGATACCTAAAGTGTATAGACCATCCCTATTCATTAAGAAGTAGAATCTTAAATGCCGGTTCCTACTTCTGGCTAGAACCGCGCATGTGCAAAAAAGGTGTTGAATTAATTCCAACTCCTCTTCATTTCTGCAACTACGGCAGAAATCATACGTGTAAGCGCCTAATCTCCTTGCATGATTTCCTATGAGGCAATGTCCTATGAGGGCCCCTACTAAGTTCCTATTCAATTTTAAAATATTCTTGGGCAGACGTAGATTTAGCCTTGGCCATGTTTGCCTAGCAATTTCACAATTGACACTAATCCATCTTTGATTTACAGAACTGATTAGTGCATCCTTAATAAGAAGCTTACAAGTTGCGACAGGTACCTCCATACAATTACTTATGTTTGACATTCGTTACCTTCTTTTGCAAGTTGGTCAGCTCTGTCAAAAATCTGTCAAAAATTGTTTTGCAGCCACCTTTAAGGTTGAAAATACGAATAAGAGCACAAAGAGTGTCGCCAGTGCGAGAGGCAAAATCTCTTCTCTCTTCCCCGTCTGCTCTTCTCCCACGAACAAAATGTTTCCCTTCCAACTTTTCCTCCAAATAAATGGGCACTATGCTAGCCTTAGTCGACTGCTGTGAGAGCGACCAGAGCAGTTAACAACAAAGAGAAATTAAGTGTGAAGTTCACCTTCGTCCAATCTGAATTGGTTCATGGGAGTTATGATGGAATCGGACCATTTTGGACATCAGTATCGATATCAGTAAAGTTAGCATTTATAAGTATGCAATATTTTTGTAATTTTTTTTTGTTAATAAAAAACTATTTTATAATTTACATATTCATGTACCTCTTGAAACCTAAAAAAATGATTTCGGGTCATCTGCTCTTAATCATCGTAGCATTCTCAGGCAGCTAACGTCTCTGATCTCTCTATCTGCGAACTAGAGTTTGAGGGTCGTGCGAAGGTACCCTTTCCAAGTAGGCCGGATGGAACCTAGAGGAAGATCTGTACCGTTGCTCATACCTCTGTCTTGACTGATGGTTTTTGGAGTTTTTGCTCGCGCGGTCAATTCTGCTCTAGGTGATAAGAGAGAGCTTTTGTTCGCAGATTATTCCGTTGAATGATGCAAAGGGGTTAGCGAACGTTGGAGCGAGAGAGATAGTAACATTTTTTCCAATAGTCAAGCTCCGATCAAGGCACTGACGATGATCGTGCAGATCCAAACTGATCAACAACTCCTACAAAGAGGAGATGAAATCACTTACTGTTTACTGGTCATTGGACGATCGGCACATTTGCAGAAAAGCTGGGATTACCATTTAATTCCCATTGCAGAAGGGGATCTTTCTGAGAACGGGACTGTTAAACACTTTCTCCATTATATCAACAGCTCTGTGCCAGACTGGTACTTCAACCATTTTACCTACTTATCAGCCTTCTTTTTAATTTTGTTTTACCTATACAAGAGAACGCTTCAGTGTAAATACCCTTCGATTCGATACCCATGTCGTGAATATGTAACAGTAACGAAAGGATTAAGTTAAGTACAGAAGTGCAAGCCTCACTTGGAATAAATAAAGGACAAAACATCGAGGGAAAGAGAGGAAATACATAGTAAGAAGAAAGAGACCTCACTTTGAACTCATTTTTGAAGCTTCTTCCAGATCCTTTTGAATATGTTTCGAATTACTAAGAATATGCTTTGATAATTCATCAAAATAATGCGCTAAAATTTCAAAAAGGCCAATGAAAATATCTATTTTTTTTTACTTCTAGCAGCCTAACCAGCTTGGTTTTCAGAAGCAAAAACGAAGCAGCTGAACTTTTTTGATGTCTGCTTTATTGGGAAATTTATATTTAAGCTGAACGGATACTGATACAATTTTATTTTTCTTTAATCGATTAGCACTCTTTACTTGAATGCTTTGACATCTCTTGGGTGCTTTTTTAACTAAAACACGTAGGTAATTTCTACTCCCCACCAAATTTAATTAAAATTGTAAAAGCGAATAGGAAACGGAATGAGGCTGTCAGGCTTATTTATACCGCCCACAACTAACCACACATTAACGACTTTTCTTTTGTTATAAAAATCCGTTCGCTGAAAAGTCATGCCGGCGGAATGAAGGAGGAAATGCAAGAAATTAAGTGCACAGAACTTGGCGCAAAGGATACTGCCTTCACTATCTACGTGAATGAGTTTTTTTTTTTTAATATCCACTTTGAAAGTTACGCAAAGTTAAAAAGGTTAAAAAATCGAACAAAGAAATGAGTGTGAAAGAAAATGGGTAATGGAAAAAAATGTGGGGAAAAAAGAATGTGAAGGGCTTACTCGGATGAGATGTATGTACATACACTCATACACACAAACATGAATCTATTATACCATATTGTACGCAGGTGTGCAATATAAGCTGCATGAAGAGGGAGAATAGTTTATTGAAAGGAACCAGTTCCATACTACACACTTCGGTCCATATCGTAACTAGTGTAAAACAGATGCGAAACGATTCAGTTTTCATGCGGATTTGAGCTAGTATTTCAGTCGTGCGTCCTGCTTTGTGACTGCGACATTTTTTTTTTTATGTTTTGAAATGTTACACTATGCAACCTTGCTTTTTTCCCTAAAAAAATTTTTTTGTTTCAGTCCCTTTTAGTACAATGAAATGAAATTCAGTCTCAGAATTATTGAATAAAGAAAATTTGACTAACAATGAATTTCCATAACATATTTTCCAAAATTTGTAGTAAAATGATTCAGAAATCTTGGTGTTATTTAAAATTCACACTACTGTTTCAGTTACTTTCAGTCAGTTGCTATTTTTAACCAATTATTATTAAAGCGTAACACATAGTTAACCCTCCGTTGAACACCTTTTTTAAAACCTTCGGCTGAGCACCCGCATCGGGCAAGACTCCTTTATATTTACTATCATTTGTAAGAGAATATGTGGCAAATACGCCGCATTTATAATTCATTTTTAAGTATTTAACTTTCTAAATCCTTTTTTTCGTCCTTTTCGAGGATACTTTTTAAAGGGTTATATCCATAAGCCGATAGAAAATTAAATTTTAGGGAGCTAGCTGGAAGTTCAAGTCGTTAGCTTAAATAAAAATATACTAAATTCACGTTCAAAGTCGAAAAAGGTCTGGGTAGATCCGGGTGCCCAACAGAGGGTTAATAGCAAATATTAACTAAAAGATGTAAGCTTACAGCTGCGATTGCGCCACGATATGTGGCAGCCGTGCTGTTTGGGCTGTCTAAATGGAAGTTCTTCATTTTCGTTTAAAGTTTTTTTTTTATACACATGTAAATTGTCATTTCTGACTTATGTATAAGACATTATTTTGGCTCTTTCTTTTTTATTTTTTCACACGTCGGAGGGGGCAGAAAACTTTTTTTTTCTAATTTAGATCCATTTTGTGAGATCCAAGAACAGCAGCAGCATCTGGGTATCGCAACTTATTAAACGCGGCTGATTGCTTTACAGTCATATAAAAAAATTAAATTTTGTTGCATAGTGTAACAAAAGTAAAAAAAATAAATAAAGCGCGACTAAATACACCACATTGTTACACAAAAACTTAAATTTTGGTGCACAGTGTTATTAGAAAATTAATATTAATTATATTAATAATTATAATTATAATTATTTCGCAATGATATAGTACAAAATATTTAATTTTGTTACACAGTGTTACAATATAAATTAGTTATTATAAATAAAGAACGACTAATTGTTTCACAATGATATAGTACAAAAAATTTAATATTGGTGTAAGTAAAAACATAAATTTTGTTGCATAGTGTTGCAAAGTTAAAAAAATTAATAAATAATGTGCAATTAATTACTTCCTTCTGGTATACAAATATATATATTTTGTTACACAGTGCAAACATATAAATTTTGTTGCATAGTGTTGCAAAGATAAAAAAAAATTATAAATAAAGAACGACTAATTATTTCGCAATGATATAGTACAAAAAAATTAATTTTGTTGTACAGCGTAAAAATATAAATTTTGTTGCATAGTGTTACAAAGTAAAAAATATATAAAAATCATGTGCAGCATCGTAGACGTGGTAGAAGTGAAACTTCTGTGTGTGAATGAGTATGAATAAGAGAGAGAGAGAGAGAGAGAGAGAAAGAGCGAGAGAGGAAGAGAAGGAGACTGGGATAATTTCAAAAGAAATACAACAGTATAAAATTTGTGTAACCAAAATTCGATTTTATTAAAAATTAAATTTGTTTGCAAAATTTCTTAAGACATAAAAATTATATTCTAAAAGTATTATAACAAAAATTGTTTAACTTTTTTTAAAAATCAAGCCCAGGACTTCCTGACCCCTTTAGAAACTATCAGCAGCTTCGACCGCCAAGTTTCAGGTTTGCTTTTCAGTTCAACAGAATTCAGTACCAATAGCTACTCTAAGCATAACCAGTTCAGAATGCATTCCACAGTTCTCCAGAGCATAAAAATTTAAACTTTATCAGACCAGAAATAGAAAACGAAAAGCATGGTGTATGAGGTATAGTACCCTAATGAACTAGTGCCACAATAGTTATAAACTAACACTATGTAGTGCTAAGCAATTTACTTTTAGTGAGCTCCCCATAGACTGTACACTTAAACATCTGCGAAAGTACGTGCGCACTCTTAGCTACATCTGTAAGCAACCTATCTCGAAGTACTTGTTTTGATTTATTGTGGCACCTTAGCCTTAGCCAGCGCCCAGGAAGCGCTCACACATTTGTGCGCAAAACGCCCACAGCATCACGCATGATGCCGCTGGCATGCGCCACAAAAGCACCTAAGTGCGGATATCGCAGTGTAGCATAACTCTGACGGTGTATAGTTACCCCGCCGAGGGCTTTGCGCCACTTTGCGGTCATCGTAGCGGCTTTGAATTTATGCGCTGCGCACGCCTTCGTACCCATTTCCTGTTACTTTGCAATGTTTTTAGCATTTTTCTTTTCTTTGTTGCTTTACTTTTATTTCTCCCTTTTTTGTGTTGACCTACGTCATTTCCTTTTCCCTTGTCGGCGCATTGTGCTTATTTAATTGTGTTGCTATTATTTTAACCATTTTTTTCTTTCTTTTTTGTGTATTTGCTTTCTTCTATCGATTTGGTTCCACTCTCAAAGGAGACTAAATATGTGCAGAAATTGTTATTTATAATTTGCACTCATTTTCTGTTGTTTTTTTACTTGTTTTTGTTTCTACTTTTGTTAGTTTCTCATTTATGTTTAAACACTAAATAAATATGTTGCGTTTGAAGGCAGTAGACGTGCTCGTTCGGCTGTTGAGTAATAGTGTTGTGCTGAGGAATGTAAATATAAAGGGTATTTCAGGAGACGCGCTTAACTGTTGTGTTCAAATAGGTAGAACAAATAAAAATTTGGATTATTTCAGGTTTCACTATTTTTACTCAAAACACATCTCCTTGAGCTCACGAATTTTTTTTCTAGAGATAAAACTTAGGTATTTTACATTGTTCAGCATGATTTTTTTTCTGTGGGCACTCCACTGTTACCAATGCTTATTAACCATATTTTGTTTTCCCTTTTTATTCATAACATTGTGGTCTGTTTTAACCACTGTAATCTAAAACTGTTTAGTAAAGTAACTTGCCAATTTTTTTTTATTTTTTTTATTTTAGTAATAGTTAACAAAACTAATAAGCAATCCATTTTACATATATTTAATTAAATTAAAACATCTCAAGTAAAGAAAAAATTTTATGAAAAGAGATCATGCGGTTTCGTCCTTTTTAATCTTCTCGTGAGGTCATCAGTTGCAACTAGTTTGGCTGCTTCATCATTGATGTGCTACTGAAGTCTCTCTTTATGTTTATTTGCGAATTTTTTTAAGATATCCGTAATGGTGTCTCTATTAAGAACCTTATGTAGATTGCAATTACGAATGTACCACGGCGCTCTAACGATATGGCTTAATACTTTATTTTGGAATCGTTGAATGATGTTTTTGTTGCTTTCACTGGTGCAGCCCCAGAGCTGTATACCATATGACTACACTGGTTTCAGTATTTGGTTGTATAAAAGTATTTTGTTATAAATAGAGAGTTTAGAATGTCGGCTTAACAGCCAATACATTTTCTTGTATTTAAGAATTAACTCCTCGTATTTTTTCTTGACATGTGCTTTCCATCTCAGCTTAGCATCTTAGGTCATTCCTAGATATTTTGCCGTATTTGCATGCGGTATTGCCGTATTATTGATAAATATTGGTTTATAATTTATATTTCTATTAGTGAAGTCAACATGCACAGACTTGGTTTCGTTTAACTTGACACGCCATTTTTTGGTCCAATTTTGAATTGCATTTACTGATGCTTGTAACTTCTGAATTGCTTCCAAGTGTTTTTCATCAGTTGCTAATACTGCAGTATCATCGGCAAATGTTGCAGTTGTTGTATTGCTGCATGTGGGTATATCGTTAGTATACAAGAGATACAAAACTGGCCCGAGTACACTGCCTTGCGGGACAATGCATTAATATCTTTCAGTTCTGAATAGACATCTGCTTGCTTTATTCTAAAGTATCTGCTCGTTAAGTAGGATTTTAAAATGTTTGAGTACTGGATTGGTAGAACTGCTTGAAGTTTATGGATTAGTCCCTCATGCCATACTTTATCAAAATCTTGCGATACATCCAGGAATACCGAAGAACAGATTTGTTTTTCTTCCAGTGATTTTTCAATTACATGAGTAATGCGGTGCACTTGATCAATCGTTGAGTGCTCATTTCGAAAACCAAATTGGTGCTTTGGTACAAGGCATTTTGCATCTAACAATGGTTTTAATCTTTTTATCAAGATTTTTTCAAAAAGCTTAGATAAAATTGGTAACAACGATATTGGTCGGTATGATGTCACATCGTGTGGTGGCTTCCCTGGTTTTGGAAGCATAATAACTTCGGCTTTTTTTCATTGTTGCGGTACATATTCTAAACGAAATGCCGCATTAATCAAATGTGTCAATTTGACAATAGCATTATTGGGCAATTCTTTTAATATTTTCCCTGTTATAAGGTCATAACCGGGTGCTTTTTTGCTATCTATTTTATTGCCAATCGGATATTTATTTAGCTCACAGAGACTTAAGGGGCTACATGGGTTTCGCCTGGCAAAAAAAGGCCTATTTTCAATATTTTTATGGGAAAAATTATTTATTTAAACTTTTTTCTGTCTTATAGATACATATTTAAAGAATAATTTCTGAAATTTTCAAAAAAAAAAAAAATTAAAATTCCTCCATTGAGCCGTCATTTCCGGTGACCCCTCGAAAAAAAGGTGCGTCCGCGTTGTCAGCATATCGCCTGACAGGATCATCTAAAATCTAAAATGAAAAAACAAAAGCAAGTGATTTAGTTAAGACCATAAACTCGTGTTTGAACGAAGGAAAGAGAAAAAAAAGTAAAAATTGGAATTTTGGCAGACATTTTTCCAAAAAAATTAAAATTTCGTTCAAACTTGACAGAGATTTTTTTTTTTAATAGTTGTAATTGGTTAAATTGGTATTCAAATCAGCTCAGAAAATTTGAACTGATACGTGGGACTTTTCTCGCCATTTCCACAGCAACTGTCAACATTTGTTTAAGGTGCCTTCCCGTAAGTTTGAGTATGAACTTATTTATATACAACATTTTGGGGGGACCATGTTGCAGAAAATTACTACTCGCAGTTATTTACTCTCTTTTCTATTAGAGATTTGGATTAGATTGGGTATGAGAATAAGTTTCCGTCCTTTCTTAGCCAAAGTTACGAATTATTTAAACAATTAAAAATATATGATATATTACGTGTTGTATGTGCCATTGGAAGCCACAACTTTACTCTATCTTTAGGGCAGGATAAGGATTCCTCTGACTGAAAGTTCGAGTTCTTTTGACTTGATCCCTTCATTGAGCCAGTTTGCGATGCTCTCGTAAGAAGTGAACCACTCTCCAATAAGGACTGATTGCATTGATCGGAACAGATGGTAAACCGAAGGTGCAATGTCTGGCGAAGATTTCCCAGTTCAGTCCCTCTCAATATTTTTGGACCGATTTAGCGACATATGGCCTGGCGTTGTCATGCAGCAAAATCAGTTTGTCATGTATACCGTCCCATTCCGGACGTTTTTCTTCGAGAGCTCGATTCAAACGAATTAGCTGCAGTCAGTAAGCATCGACAGTGATGGCTTAAGATGGTTTAAGGTGTTCATAATAGATGGCACTCTTCTGATCCCACCTGATGCACCTATAATCATAACCTTTGAAGCATGCCGGTGGACCTGGTTCACCTGGCAGGCTCCCACATTTTCGACGCTTAACGTTTTTCTGCCGTTCAAGAAGCAACACACACCTCGCCAAACGTCTCTCGATATCCCTCTCCTTCAATTGTTGTGGCACCCAGTTACCTGCTTTCTGGACCATTCCCATCGAATGCAAACGTTCAGCGACGGTTGATCTGCCGACATCCAACTCTGTAGACATATCATCAAGGGTTCGATATGCGTCTTCATCCAATAATTATTGTTCGAATTTCTACGGTGCCCTTCGCGATCTTTATCACTCACGTCGAAATTGCCACTTCGGAAGCGTCGAAACCACTTCTTACAAGTTATATTTGATGGATCGTGATTATCGTAAATATTGATCAAAATATACGACACGTTTCAGCTGCATTTTTCTTTGAAAGGTAATAATGAAGCATGACTTCCCGCAAAAGCCTTTTTGTCGAGACGAAAGTAGATATTTTTCGCGTCAGATAAGAAAGGGTCTTTACGCTTTAAACGAATGTCAACTAATGGGATCGAGACCTCACATATACACCTTCAAATCACCAGTATACCTCTTACTTGAGCGAACACAAAAATAGTATCAGCAGCGACACCTCTTTTACGAGGGCGAAAACTTATTCCCATACCCAATATATATATATACGAATATGTTACGCAATCAAATGTTCCTTCTCGAATTCCATCCGACAATATATTCTCCCAAGTCGACTTCTTTTCAAAATTAGCGAAGCATAAATTTGTATCACCTAAATTCGTACGACAAAAAAAAAAAAAATAAAACCATTCCTATTTTTATTTGTATAAAATAAGCAAACAACGCTGAAATACATGCAATTTCTCGCAATGTATGTGGGATGATTTATTTCTTTATTTGCTAATAAAAATTCAGCACAGCTACAAACTACGAGTATTATTTCATGGTTATCCGCAGAGACTGAGTTGTGCTCACGAATATTGTTATACAAATGGCAGTTGTGCTCGTACATACGTGCACATGAGCGCTCAAATATGGATTTGCAGTGGCATGCGAAGGGCGACACTTTTGCTCTGCATGCAGTGCTCCTACATATGATGAACAGCACATGAATGGCGCATGAAATACATAAACACGTACAACATGCAGTCGTTTGCGGGGAAGTAATGTAAGTTTATTCACTACACCCCCATTGCAGTTTGTGGCAAAAGTATGACCAACTCTAGCAGTAAGTAACTTATCCTTGTGCATATATATGGCAAAAAAAGTAAAGTAAACATAAGAAAAAAGAAGATGCTGGACAGCTCACTGTGCTGTGGTCCAGCGCTGCATTATTGTCCGCTACTGTTGGCGCGCTTAGAGCAAATAGCATATATCATCTAGTAAGAAGTTGGATGAAATTGCAAGATATAAAAAATAGCGTAAAAAAGTATGATGCATGTGTGTGTGTGTGTAGCAAGTAAAAAGTAAATAAAAATTCTTTTTCTCGATTCTGTGTACTCTGGCTCTACATTCAGTCGATGTGCGTTTTCCTTTGATTATGTCCGGTTACTCATACGCACTGTTGTACATTCGTTTTCTTCTTCAAACTACGCTCTTTGGCAAATATCGTATTGCTAACTTGTTGTTGATTATTTTTCAATGCTTATTCACAGAGCGGTGCCTACACATCTAATTGCATATATCTACCATAGATTTTTTTGCACATATCCAAGTGGGAGTACTCTCCATATTTCAATGCCTCTGCGCTCTTAAGCGTGCATGCAGTCGTGCGAGTGTGTGAGTGAAGTAGAAAAGTCATACTTCTAATATAAGTATGTAGTATGTGGCATGTATGTGTGCATTATTTACACCATGAAATGATATACGTGCGCAAGGCCAATTACAGTTTAAATGCCTTTCATGTCACTGAAGTAGAAAATTGAAAAACTTACTTTTTGCGCAGAGAAATTTACTTTCTACGAGGAAAGTAAACAGTTTTAGCTTTAAAAAAATTAGCCAAAATATATATATATAATGTCAAGAGTAAGCTTGTGCTTATGAAAGTGTTTTTAAAAGTCATGCACATAAATTTAAAGTTTTATTTTGCGCCAGTCTTCGTAGTGATGATGATTTTGTAACTTTAGTAGACTCTTTATGTGTTTCTGAACGTGTTACTGAGAAAAAAAGTGCGTGTAGCGTAGTACACTAAACAGAAGTGAAACTTTCAAGGCAGACAAAGAAAGAGGGAGAGACCCGAGAGCGCATGAGAGAGAGAATGAGAGAGTGAGAAAACATATATATCTAAATAAATTCACAACATTTGCAGAGACTACAAATATACAATACGAAATTTACAAAAAACGGAAAAGGGTCGACCGGTGTAGGTAAATGCCGGACACAAACCGTAGCAAAAACGCGCACTACGATTGGAGCACTCTAAATGGGTCAAAGTGGGATTTTTCGTTCAACCCAAATTGGGGGACATCAGAATTCGTTTTATCGTTTTAGAGGTATGGTTCCTTCGGCAAAGTTTCTTATTTTGATCCCTAGAATACGATTTTCACAGAGCAATGAGCGATTTCTAAGTCGACCCGCTCTAATGCAGAAGCACTAGCCAAGAAACGGAAATAAGCGACAAAAAGCAGGCACTAAAAAACACGCTTAAAAATTAGGACCAAAAAATGCCCCAAACAGTAGGCACCAAAAATATATTTGCTACAAGTTTGCACCAACAAACAAGCGCCAAAAAGTTAGCAGTGTTATTTCTCACTAGAAATTAGCAGCCTTAAGGAAAAACTCAGGAAAAATAGCCTAAAGTGTATCTAAGATATATATAAGGTATAGCTCTCTCTCTCTCCTTTTCCTCAACGTTATATCTTTTTTCTCCCTCGCGAAACGAAAATGCCCAAAACGTTGCATGGTCTTGAAATTTTACTCTCCAATCTCGCTCGTCTATCGACGCCTAAGAAGTTTCACTTCAAAAATGGCAGACTAAAGGATTTCCAGATGACAAAAAAGAACTTAACAAATTAACTAAAGAAATTAAAGAACTATTGAATTATAAAAAAGACAAAAAACGAAACAATTACCTTAAAAATATTGATCCAACATAATCTGCAAACTATTCATTGTGGAAGGCGACAAAAAACATGATCGGAGCTGCCACCAATAAGATCCACAAACGGACAATGGTCCCGAACCTCATCGAGAAAAGCGAGTTGTCTAGCTCAATATTTTAAAAATATATTTTAAAATAAGTCCGAATTCGATTTGACTTATACAATGAGCAATAAAGACGAGCAAATCATCAAAAAAACTCACTAACAGAGATAAAGCAATTAATTTCAACATTAAAAAATAACAAGTCCCCTGGATATGACCTCATCGCGGGTAAAATTTTAAAGCATATGCGCGACAAAGCTATAATTTATCTTGGGAACGATTTCAACGCTGCTTATTTACCTACTTATGTAGCGCTATAACCATATGTCGGTTTTGGCCGAACCAAAATGACGTGCCAGCTGTTTCTGTCCTGCGCTCGTTGGTTTCACTTGGAAATCTCGAGTGAAGACGGGTCCTGCAGCACTTGGTCTTTCCAACGGAGAAGTGGTCTTCCATGCCTTCCTTTTTGAGGTACCGTGTCGCAAATTCGCCTTGCATGAAGCTTTCATACGGGTGATATGGTCAAGCCAGCATAGCCGCTATATTCTTACATGCTTAACTATGTCCATGTCCCTATATAGCCCATACAACTCGCTGTTCCACCATATGCGGTACACCTCACTAACGCGGAGGGGGCCAAAGATCTGATGTAGAATTTTACTCTCGAAGACTCCCAAAACTTTTGCACCACTGCTATAAAGTTCAAATACTTCCCAAAGACATGGAAAATTACCGAAATCATTGCAATCCCAAAGCCCAATAAAGACGGCACGTTTGTATCGTCGTACCGAAAAATAAATCTGCTGACTACAATATGAGAAATATTCGAGAAGCTACTCTTTGGTCGCATAGAGCCTATCATAACAAGAATGAATTTAATACTTTAAGATCAGCTCGGATTTAGACGAAAACATTCGACAAGCGTCGATTTAAAATTGGTGAATCTTTTAGTTCGGACCTTGCTCTCCAAAATGGCACAAAGAGAATAATCCATCGGATTCGCGTCTGGTGAACTTGAGTGCCATTTTGTGGACGTTATGAAGTTCCAAACGTTGGTTTTTAGCCATTCTTGGTTTCCTCGAGCTTTGTGAGACGGAGCCGAGGTCCGTTGAAACGTCCATGGTCAAACCAACCTGCAGAATACTTTCGCGATAATATTTCGCATTTATCTTAACGCCAGGATCAATGGAAACGATTGGAGAGCGCCCATCTGCGGTTACAGTAGCCCAATCCATTACCTATGGTGTGGGTGTTGCCTCCTGGCGGCAATCGATGACTCAAATATGAACGGTCAAGTAAATCCTATCTTTTTGGGAGTTAACGAATTGCTCCATTTGAAAAACATTTCTCGTCAGAAAACACGATGTTTCGGCCCAGCAAAGCAACTCATTCACTCCTTCAGGTCTGACTTGTTGCCCTCCCGAAAACTCTAATTCTTAAGTTTCTGAGCTCTACATACTATTTTCCCATCTAACAGTGGCCGCAAAATCTTCTGAGCCAAACACACGCAATCTCCAACCCTTTCGCGAGACTTTGTTTGTAATCGCAAAAGTATATAAATTGCCTTCTCAAATAATGACTGCCACTCGACAGATAAAGGCTACATTCTGAAACGCATATTTATTGTTAAATTGTATATAATTACCTCGTGTCCATCTGAATGCCATGCATTCCTATCAACAAGATTTCACTTTTCATTCATTAAAACATTAAAATTTAAATGCCTTCGTCTCCATTGTCAAAATCCATAACTCAATAAGTGTTCCTTAAATATATTAATTAATCCCTTCGGAATGCCAATGTAATCACAAATATATGCAAATAATTAAAGCCTCACACACACATATGCGCTCATAAGCAATAAAAGTCCGCCCTTCACACAAATACATACACAATTGCTCGCAGCCGACCGAAGAGACAATTCCGTTGTTGGGTTAATGTCATATAATGGCAATAAATTCAATTAAGCAACATTAATATCAAGGGTCAATGGCGCATTAAATGGGCGATTCAATAGATTAAGCAAGTCGTGAGCGCGAATGCCATACGAGGGCGAACTAAAAAATGAACTGGTCAGGAAAGAGCGATATTTATTTTTATGGTTTATTTAAGCAAAGCAACTTGACGGTGGCTCTTATGAAGCTTAGAATTGATCCCATCCCCACGCCAGACAGCTCTGTAAGTTAAATGAAAAAGTATTTACCTAGACAACTTGCTCGGATTTTAGCTAATTCTGGACAATTTCAAAGGAAGTGCTCAACTGTTTCTTCCTCCTCCTCATCTCTGCAACTTCTGCAATATTCATGGGAAAAAACTCCTAGTCTCGAGGAATGCCTGACAAACAGCCAATGATCGGTTATATGGTACAAGCCACGACCTTCGAGATATCATCTCTTGAGAGGCTAAGCAATCTCTTTGTCCTTTTCTTACTTATTTCTGGTCATAGTAGCCTAGCTGTTACACATGTATCTTCATCTCTTCATCTCTCCATAACCTATTGGCCTCTTGGATAATGTTGTTTTTGATTATCAGTTTGCTCGTGGCCATAGGTATCCCAATGGCACTTCTGTCACTAAGCAGTTGAAGAGCAATACCTTTCCTGGCTAGCTCATTGGCTTTGCAATTTCCCTCAAATAAGGCCGACCTTGAACACGACGGTAATACCATTAGGGCTGCCCGGCATTCCTGCGCAACCTTCGATCTTAGTATAGCCACATTCTTTGATTTAATGACCGCCTGGCTATCCGAGAATATATTTATAGTCGTTTTTGATACGGCATGCATATTTAGGTATTTAGCCACTTCTTTTATACCTAGAAGGTCTGCCTGATAGACATTGCAGTAGTCTGGTAGTCGAACGGATAGCTCCGAATTCCTTCGAGAATACTCCATAGCCAACCTTATCATCTAGCTTGGATCCATCTTTATAAAAATTTAATTCCCCTCTTCTCGATGGCCTTGGTGTCTGCCACTCTCTTCTTGTCGGGACGGTATACTCCTCTTGAAGAGACTGTCGAAGGTGAGTCTACGAATAGAGTAGTCTATTTCTTGTTTATGACTATTCAGGTGTAAAGTATACTTCTCTTACTTCCTTCGCCAGTATACGAGTATACTTCAAATAAAGCGTTGAATGGATACAAGAGGATATGAAGAAGGTGTTTTGTATTCGAAGATTGAAATATGGTTGCTCACTATCAGGTTGGGACTGCTTATACACATAGAGTTACTCATTTCCCGTGGTTCCTAGGACGAACAAATGTCCCACTAAACATCATCTTATGTGGCCTAATGGGATTGGCGACACGAATATTAAAACTATCCCATTCAACTGTCATCCTCAACTTCACGTGGTAGCCCCTGTTCAAAACGAACGAGAGCTCTGACGATCATCTCCAGACCAACTCCATTGTGATACCACATTAGCAGTTCATATGCTACTCTTTGCTAAACCATTTTATTTTCAGTGCAAAGCCATAGGTCTGGCTGACGCTTATGTATATATTAACGTTATTAAAACACAAACTCACTTCTCGGTGTCTGCGAAATAACTCAATTCCTTTATTCAAATTTATTTACAGTAAACCTTATTTATCTAAAGCTTACATCTAACGAAATCTCTTAAAGTTCTACTCTTACTCTAATTTCTCTTATTGCTAAATTTAAGATTAATATTTAAATATGTAAGTTAATATGTTTGTGTATGTAAGTATGTACGTATGTAGATATGTATTCAGGTATTTATGTATGTGGTAATGTATGTAGGTATGTATCTTATGTTACACCTCCACCCGTAGACTAAGCAGTCCCTGCTTATTCAAAATGAACTTATTTAAGGTAAATGTTTAATCATATTTTTTTTATATTGGTATACATTATTGCAATTATTTATTTTTATATTTTAAAACATTATTCACATATTCTATATTAGTTTTTCTGAATGTTTTTTTTTCCTTCTTTTTTTTTCATGTTTTTCGTTTTACTTGGGATTTATATATTTTTTTAAATTTATTATCGTTTGATACTAAGTAATTTCCATCCTGTTTATAATTAGTAATTTTCTTATATTTTGGTTTTGATTTGCTAACCCTGTTATTATTAACAATGTTATTGGCAAAATTGTCTGTGTCAACTCTATTGGCTTTCTGATTCAATAAATTTGTTTTATTAACTTTCTTTTCATGTACTTTTTGTGAAAGCTTGGATATTTCTTCTTGTGAAATCATATTATTCAAAAGATCGCTGGGTCGAAAATTAGTAGTAGTATGAATTGTATTGTTGTATGATATTATGGCTTTATGTACATTTTCGTCAATATCATCTTTATTATTTGGATCCGCATTAAAAAGACGAATGTGCTCATTAAGGGTTCCATGTAGCCTTTCTATATCTGCGTTGCCAGTTTTGAGATACGCTGTGGTAGTGTGAAATTTTATTTCTTGTTCCTTTAAAAATTCTCTTATTACGGCAGTATTTAGTTCGTTGTCGAATACTAATAAATTTGGCTTTCCTAAATATTGGATTCTTTGCTTAAGTGCTTTTAGTATTGACACCCAAGTTCTATCTTCTAAATAGTACGCGGTTGCGTACTTCGTTAACTTATCTATGCTTGTGAGATACATGGTGCCTCGTTGTGGGTACCATATATCTGCATGCACAATATCATTGTGCTTTACAGGGGTGGGCGTAATATTTAAATTGTATTTAATCGGAGACCTGTCGTGTTTTGCCAGCTTGCATGTTTCGCAATTGTTTATGTATTTCTGAATTTCTTTTTGTAGTTTGGGATAAAAATACAATTTTCTTAATTCTTCGTAAACCTCATTGATACCCCTATGATTATTTTTAATGTGTGTTGTTTCAATTAACTCTAGGAGCCTGTCTCTATCAACTACATCTTCCAAAAATAAATTTGCTTTTAATATTTTGAGATTTTTGTTTCTGGCAAAATATTTAATATACAAAGTTTGGAATTCTTTGTAGAGCTCAATATTTGGACAAAAAACTACTACAAGACCTTTTGAAGAAAGCTTATCCTTCAAAAATTTCAAAATACCGTCTGTATTTGCTATTTTTAATATGTGTCGAATCTTATTTTTGAACATTATTTTCGTCTTACAAGAATTTTCATTTGACGTTTGTATAAATATTTGATTTTTAAACATATTAATAGGACATTCCGTGATTTTAATAAAGTCAGCATCATCAGTATCTGCGCTGTGAACTGTATTGGCATCTTCGTCAAACAATTCATTTAAATTAATATCAATTTCACTATTTGATGCCTCATAACTTAATCTACTAAGGCCGTCAGCTATTACATTTTCCTTACCTTTTATATAATTAATTTCGAAATCGAACTCATTTAGCTTGATTTTCCATCTTTGGAGTTTCGCATTAGGTTCTTTTATATTATTAAGCCAGACTAAAGGACGGTGGTCGGTTTTAATTACGAATCTACGGCCAAAAAGATAAGGACGAAAATATTTTGTTGCCCACACAATGGCTAACAATTCTTTCTCAATTGTGCTGTAGTTTCTTTCATGGCCGTTTAAAGTGCGACTTGCAAAGGATACTGCTTTATTTCCCTGCATAAGTGCTGCTCCCAATGCAAAATTACTTGCATCGGTTACAAGTGTAAATGTTTTATTAAAATCCGGATGAACCAGTATAGGGTCATTCTTAAGTAATTGTTTCAATTTTTCAAAAGCTAATCTATAATCTTTGTCATTTATATTAATTCTTGCTCCTTGCTTTAAATATTTAATAAGGTGATGAGCTACTTTTGAGTAGTCTTTAATAAAACGCCTATAAAAACCAGTTATGCCTAAAAATGACTTAATTTCTTTTTGTGTTTTGGGTAAAGCTATTTTCTCTACAGTTTTAAGTTTTTCAGGGTTTGGTTTGATACCTTCGGCAGTGACAACATGGCCTAAGAATTCAGTTTCTTTTGCCAGAAACGTACACTTATCTACTTGCAATTTCAAATTGGCCTGGCTTAAACGTCTTAATACTTTATCTATTGCTTCTAAATGTTCTTCAATACTTGTCGAAAAAATTAGAACGTCATCTAAATACACTAAACAGATTGAACCAATGTATTCTTTCAATACGTTGTTAATCAGTCTCTGAAACGTCGCTGGCGCATTACGGAGGCCAAAGGGCATGCGCAAAAACTCGTAATGGCCAGTTGCTGTTGAAAACGCGGTTTTTGAAATGTCGTCTGGATGAACTTCGATTTGGTGAAATCCCTTCGCCAAATCAAGTGTAGAAAAATATTAGCATTTTCCTAGTTTATCAAAGATATCATCAATGTTAGGCATTGGAAATCTGTCTTCAATAGTAATATCATTGAGTTTACGATAATCAATTACTATGCGCCAGTTTTGTTTATTGGAGGAGTTTAATTTTTTCGGAACGATCCAAATTGGGCTATTATAAGGACTATTAGAGTGTCTGATTATGTTTTGTTTTAGCATGTTTTCAATTTGATCATTCACCTCGTCTTTATGCACCTCGGGATATCTGTATAACTTCGAGTAAACTGGCATATCGTGTTTAGTTAAAATCCTATGTTTTATTTCACTAGTAAAACTTAAACTGTCAGCTTTATCATAGAATACGTGTTTATATTTTTTAATAATTTTTAGTAACTTTTCTTTTTCATATTCTTCTAGATGGCTCGTTTGAATATGGGATATTACATTAGCCCTTTCAACTTCACAATTAAAAAAATAGTTATCCTTATAAGCTAAATCGTCATAGATTTCTTCTTCTTTAGATAAAAACATAGTAATTACTGCAGTACTGGTAATTAATTGACGATTGGGTAAATCGATGATGCAACTTAATTCTTGTAAAATATTATTACCGATAAGTCCATCAAAATTTTTGTTAAAAGCATATTCTAAAAATTCACAATGATAATTATTTACATTAAACTCTTTAAATATTGGAAATTTGCAAAGTTTGGTTATTGATATTTTAGTACCTAATGCTCTTGCTACTACGTTTACATCTTGCTTAAATTTAGGGTGACAAAGATCAGGATTAATTATACTAAACTCAGCACCAGTGTCAATAATAAATTTTAATTTTTTCACGGGATTGTTAATAACTATGTAAGGAAGTTTTGCTCGCCTGCTATAGGAAAATTTACATTCGAATTTCCAATTTCCATTGGTTCAAATTGCTGATTTGTATTATTAAAACTATTTGCATTTTGGTTGTTTAGAACTGGTTGCCTAGTTTGGTAAGATCTAGTATCAGGGATAAATTGTTGATAATTTCTATTCGTAGACTGTGAATAGTTTGATCTTCTAGTTTGATTGGAACTACCACGAAATGTGTTACGAAATTGTGGATTAGGATTAATAGGATTTTGAAAAAATTGGTGATTTTGTTGAGGAGCATTTTGAAAATTTTCGAAATTGTTGCTGTTGTAAGATCTAAATGAATTATTGTTTCTACGATAGTTATTATTATTATAAGTTTGTTTATTATTGTAGTTACATGGATTGTTTTTCAAATCGTCGCTGAAATTTACTTTAACACTTGTATTTAAATTGTATTGTTTCGCTGGTCCAAACTGTGTATAATTTTGATGTCTTGCTTCCAAAACTATTTTGAAAGCACCTTCTATAGTACTCGGATTTCTAGAAAATATCATTGTCCTTGTAGGTTCTGGGAGGTTTTCTCTAAAAGTCTTAAGAGCTATTCTATTTATTTCTTCGGTCGAGTAAGTATTATCATTATGAGTCAAATTTCTGTTATGCATTCTATTAGCTAATTTATTAATTTTGTAGTAATAATTTTCGATTGTTCCCTGCATTCTGCAAGTTTTTAAACTATCCATCAAATCATTACTGTTGTCTTTCTCGCCAAAATTTGTGGTTAAGATTTCTTTTAAAATAGGCCATGAATTTACGTTAGGATGTCGATGAATAGCTTCCCTAGTTTTACCAATGCATTTGTTTTTTATGTACCCAAATAGCACATTTCTATTAGCTGAGTCGAACTCAGAAATTGTAGGCAAAATATTTTCAATTTGTTCTATAAAGTCTGGTAATTGGTTTGGATCATTGCCATCCAAATTTTCAATATTTTTAATGCACGCTAATACTAAATTAAATTTACTTATCTCTAAAGTTTCCATAATGATTTTTTTTTTTTTTTTTTTTTTTTATATTTTTTTTATGCGAAATATATATAGTATATGTATGTAATTTTAAATTATTAAAAAAAATATAAAGTATGTACCTATGTATGTATAGTATAGTATGTATGTGATTTTAATTATTCAAACAAATATAAAGTATGTACTTATGTATATATAGAATATGTGAAAATTTCCAGTACTTATGCTCCGCTTGCTATTATTGTTGCTAATTTCTTTTTTTTTTTTTTGTTGTTCAGCTCCAAGCGCTGCTCCCCTTTTTGCGTTGTGCACAGAATAATAAATGGGTGTTGTTGTTGTCTCTCTTTTTGGATTATTTTTTCTAATACCTTTGCCTCCTCAGCTAGCACTTCTTTTAACTACTCTCTTTCGTTATTTCTTTGTGTTTAGTTTATGTTTTCGTTCATCTCTCTTTAAATTTTATTTTTGTTGTCTTTTAATTCTCATTCAAGATTGATCGTACTCGTTTACATACGTATATTACATTACATAATTTCGCGAGATGGCTTTGTTTCGTAAGCTTCGTGTCCGTTAGTATTTTGCTGTCCTTCTCTTGACCTTGCGGGTCATGACTTCTTCGTTTTGAAGTCAAGTGCACTTTTAAACGATTTTTTAGTTGTTGTAATGTTAAAACACTTACGTGATTTGCGGTACCTATATATATTTTGTTTTTGTTTTCCTTTTCCCTCTTTTTTTTTTTTCAACTGTTATTTGGCTAGGCTTTTTCAAATAGTACAGCGCTCAACATTCAATATTTTTTTTTTTCAGTTCACTTTAATTTCACTTTCAGTTTTCAATTTGCATTTCTTTTTAACAAGATTGAAATTTAAGTGTTAACACCTTTCAAATTGTATTTCCTTGTCACTCGTATTAATTTGATCATGGGGGGTCAATGAGATCTCAAATCCCATTTACTGCAATTTTCTGTAAAATTATCTTTATGTATGTGCGTATTTCAGAATTCTCGTCAAATCACGTATAGCTTCCAGTTTATTTTCAAAATTTCACACTTTCAATTTTCGATTCGACTTTAGTTTTCATATGTAATTATATTAATATGTATTATTAAATATTTTATTAAAATTTAGTCATATATGTTTTTTTTCTTAATTTTGCACACAATTCGTAATTGTTTTTTTTTTCCTTTTTTTTTTTTTCAATATCAAACTTCTTTTATTAACGTCTAACAGTTGAGTAACAAATATTTAAATCAGCTTAAATAATGTTTTATATTTTTTTTTCCTCGTCGCCATTAACGTTATTAAAACACAAACTCACTTCTCGGTGTCTGCGAAATAACTCAATTCCTTTATTCAAATTTATTTACAGTAAACCTTATTTATCTAAAGCTTACATCTAACGAAATCTCTTAAAGTTCTACTCTTACTCTAATTTCTCTTATTGCTAAATTTAAGATTAATATTTAAATATGTAAGTTAATATGTTTGTGTATGTAAGTATGTACGTATGTAGATATGTATTCAGGTATTTATGTATGTGGTAATGTATGTAGGTATGTATCTTATGTTACAATATCAATAAGTTCATCAATATCATTTAGAAACGATGAACCAAAGTACCTAAATCTAGTGGTATGCCACGCGGGAAAGTAACAGAGCCAATGCCCTCTTCCATACTCTGCCTCCTCCTAATTCTTGCAGCTTCTGCAATAGTTGAAATGAAGTACGTTCAATCTCTGAGCATGTAAATGTATAAACGTTTTTTCTTGATCGATTAAGTAGCGGCTTTAAGCGACTAGCGTCCCATTTTGGCCAGAATATCAAACTATCAACCCATCACGACCGAGCATAGGCGGTATAACCTTACGAACTGCAAGGATAAAATGCCCACACCCAGTATGCCAGCCTGAGGGCAAAACCAGAAGCTCTGGAACCAGACCAGAACCAGGCCAATTCCCTACCCGTCTCAAAATTTCCAGATTAACGAAAGAAACAAAGAAAATAGGATACTCGGGGTGGGACTACTTATTTGTGAATGTTTTTCAAGGATCTCTTATGCAAGGTTGGTCATTTCAAGTGGAAACCTTTATTTCTGAAAAAACCATTAAAAGTAAGGATTTTATCATTCAATCAAGTAACCTTTTACCTAAGTTCAAGACGAATTGATCCAGGTCATTTTTAAAGTGATATCACGCAAGTGGTAGCGTTTTGTATTGTTACCCAAGTGTGTTCTTTTTCAGCGCTTTCTATCGCGTTAGTTAATGCTTGGGGCAATATAGCGCCGATTTCAAGTTGTAAGTTGGCTTTCCATCAGTCTTGAATGGCGCGATAACCGCTTAAGCGTTTTTGGCTGACTTTAAAAAAGCTCGCCAGTCGTTCCTTTCTCGTGATCACCACAACCAGGTGGAAACACTATGTGAAGTCTAGTCATTCTCTACCTCTCTCTCTCTCTCTTTCCAACGCAGAGGAGGTCTTCCTTTTCCTCTGCTACCACCAGCTGGTATGGCATCGAATACTTTCAGAGCCGGAGCGTTTGTATCCATACGGGCGACATGACCCAGCCAACGTAGCCGCTGGATCTTTATTCGCTTCGCTATGTCTATGTCGTCGTAAAGCTCATACAGTTCATTGTTTCAATGCTTACCGTCACCAACGTGCAAAGGTCCAAAAATCTTCCTCAGCATCTTTCTCTCAAACAATCCGATGGACTCCTCATCGAATGTTGTGACCGTCCAAGTTTAGGACGGCCATGATGAGGGCCATATAAAGAGTTAATTTTGTTCATCGGATCTTCACTCTTACAATTTACTTTACTACTCAATTGCCTACTTAGTCCAAAGTAGCACTTGTTGGTAAGAAAGATTCTACGTTGGATTTCAAGGCTGATATTGTCATAGGTTCCTAAATAAACGAAGTCTCTTGCAACCTGGAAATCATAACTGTGACGTGGATGCCGATATGCGAGTACGCCGACTGTTTGTTTGAAGATAGGAGGTACTTCGTTTTGTCCTCGTTCACCACCAGACCCATTCGCTTTGCCTCTTTATCCAGTTTGGAGAAGGCAGAACTAACAGCGCGGTTGTTAAGGCCGATGATGTCAATATCATCGCTCGTGCGATCCTCTCCAACATCAGGTTAAAGAAGTCACACGACAGCGAGTCACCCTTTTGAAACCTCGTTTGGTATCAAACGGAGAAGTACTTCCCAATTTTGACGGCCGTGCTGTTATTAAGCAGCGTCATTTAGCATGGCCGTGTTAGTTATTAGGGTCTGATGTCATGAATGGAAGTGATGGAAGCTTGAGTCCTTGTCTTACTTGCTTATATCTAAAGCTTCAAATAACTTTACAAGAAAAAGTATGGTGACCTTAAATCCAATAGTCTGAGTGGACAATCAAAATCCTAATTTTTCATTATAAGTCACCCTGAAAACAATAGTCGCTATATGGTTCTATATGTAGAAATCCACGCAAGTGGGGAAAGTTACTGATCGCCATTCACTCGGGAGTGGCCAGAACGATTCTTCAACATATGGTTCAAGCAACTCACAACGTCTGCGATTAGCCCAAGTATCCTCTGGGTAGCTTACGAACACCCGTTCGAGAGCGAGCCAACGTTTGAAGGCGAATCATCCCAGGATAGCTGATTGTGCGCTGGGTTTGAGACCCGCCCCGTAAAAATCCCCCCATTGAAAGCAGCAACACCCTGCAAACGAACAAATAATAACGATTTAAGGGCACGCACCTGGAATGCCCGGTCCCTTAATTGAGAAGGTGCCTCTGCCCGGTTGGTTGATGTCCTCGTGAGAGTAAAAGCTGGCATCACTGCCATTAAAGAAATCCGATGGACGGGACAAGGCAAGAAAAACATAGGACCTTGCGACGTCTACTACAGCTGCCATGTAAAGGAGCGCAAATTCGGTGTTGGATTTGTTGTGGGAGAGAGACTTGGTCGCCAAGTGCTGTCGTTCACTCCGGTGCACGAGTGTCTCGCATTAATCCGCATTAAAGCGCGATTTTTTAATATCTCGCTCATTTGCGCCCACGCCCCGACGGAAGAGAAGGACGATGCGACCAAAGATTCTTTCTATGAGCGCCTGGAACGTTCCTATGAGCGCTGCCCCCGCCACGACATAAAAATCGTGCTTGGCGACTTCAACGCCAGGGTGGGCAAGGAGGGAATTTTTGGTCCCACAGTCGGAAAATTCAGCCTGCACAACGAAACATCCGGTAACGGTCAGAGGCTGATCGACTTCGCCGGGGCCCGAAACATGGTAGTCTGCAGCACCAGATTCCAGCATAAGAAGATTCACCAAGCCACCTGGCTGTCTCCTGATCGAAAAACACGAAACCAGATCGATCATGTTGTGATAGATGGAAGACACGTTTCTAGTGTATTAGATGTACGTACGATCCGAGGACCCAACATCGACTCGGATCAGTACTTTGTTGCAGCTAAATTACACATACACACTCCTCTGTGCAGCAAAAAACGTGCATCTACCTACGCAAAGAATGTTCAACATCGAAAAGCGGCAATCACGACAGACAGTCAGAAGATTCGCCACTCGACTCTCACTCCTGCTCTCAGAGAGTACTGCCTGACAAACTGGCATGCACGAGCAATGGGACAACATTTCTCGTTCTCTACGTACCGCCGCTACGGGCCCAAAAAAATGTTGGTGCATTTGACATTTTCGACACGATATGACCAAGCCAACTTATCTTGCTTTTCGAAAAATTATGGAATTACCCGAAGTTTTCACTTTAAATGGCCAATCCTGTCGTTACGAAATTTGGAATGCAGCAGGCTTATAAGCAAGCGAATATGTGAATTCTATTAAATTTCTATAAAATTATATGAAAGGGATTCGAAGTTAATTTATTTAGCATGCAAGTTTTCAATATTCCCCTTGGAGCTAAATATCACTTATCTTCTTTTAAGCATTTGCCCTCAATTCCCATATTTGAATCGTGTAAAAATCCACTATATAATCCTTTATTTCCACCTACCACTAAAGTAGTGAATTCAGAATAGCATACATATCACACTAATATAGACATACCCACACCCACGACACAGGTGTCGGTATATCTACCGAGCAATCTAACCTCATACGTTTGTCCCTATGGGTGTCACTGTGGCTGCCACATGCCACAGGATCATTGTAACTACAGTGCAACCACTCTGCTGCATACTCGTAAAAATCAATGAGCATTTCCATTTCAAGCTTCCGCAATTACACATAGAGTAACTGTGACGAACCAGTGGCATAGGTGGTCAGGAACAAGCGAACACGCAGGCATTTAAGCGAGCAACCATTCAACCACTCAACGCTGGCAAATGCCGTACAATTATCGGAGTTGTTGATTGGTGTCTAAATAACAATGCGGCTGCTAAAATAGGTGGCGGCTCGGTGTTGGACAACTAGTGCCGGCTCATAGTTTCCATGCAATGGCAATGATGCGTGTCACCGATACAAATGGAAACACACTCACTTGCACGATGATTGTTGGGTAACGCACATAATAACACTTGAATGAAACGCAAGCATATGTGTAAGTGCACCCTGTAGGAAAGAGCAGAACTTGTGAGTAGAACTGCCGATAGAGGACTAGTACGACTTCGAGCAATTTAGAACCACTATGTTACTAATGTTGAAAGAAGTGTCAGATGCTTGCAGAGTTTGACTACATCGAAGAGGAAAAGTAGATGCCGACAATCAGTTCTCACTTACATTGCGATCGTAATGGCGTCTTGTATTGACCATGGATATTTAAGATGTTTGTTTGGTCTGATAAGGAAGAGGTTGTATTGAATCATATGGTAGCTAGGTAGGCGAAATGGTTGAAGTACGACTCTGGCACTCCTCACGTAGCACTAAGGCGCCGCTTTGATACCATTATGAGGCCTCCAACAGCTAGGTATATACAGCCAGTCAGAGCTGTTGATGTAATAGAGAAGATTGACGAGATTTATGTTGGCGTACTGTCCCAGGGCGTCGAAGAAAGGAGCACTCAGTGACCTGGAATCGCTCTGTCGCTATGGCGATAGTGATAAATGAGGTAAAACCAACTGGAATTTCCACCAAACTTTAATCTAGAAATCTTCTCATAGTAGGCGCTGCGCGATATCTTTAATTATAAATATAATTCTAGCTGCCAAACCCGGACATTTACACGGAAAAGCTCAACAGTCTCCTTCTGTGAAAGGTTCCCACAGTTTCTGCGATGCGGGTTAAATATTAAACCTAGCTTTTCTGCGTATAAGCCGATCATACATTGACTGGTAAAGACAGTTATTCTCTTGGGAATTGAATGGCGTCAAGTCTCCAAGACTTTGTGGATCCTGCAACTATTATACTGGAGCCACAGAATTTTCGTAGTAGCACATGAAGGGAGTGAGCTCCATCTGATCTGCGCTTTCCTGAGAAATAAGTTCTGCGATTCCTTTTTAAGAACAGTCAAGCGTATGTTGATGACCAAGGCGAAGGTCTCTGAGATCAAATCAGTGGGAGACCTGTCAAGCTTATCAGCAATTTCATGGGAAATGTTCCTATGCCCTGGAACTCAGATACTTCTCTGCACACCCAAGATATGTATTTGATCTTCTCCTTACACGAGTTGACTAATTTGGATCTGCATCATTGCATCCGCAGAGATGAGAAGACGCAGAGGAAACCCCTGCTCCGGCTCCCGATTCCATCTTGGAGTCGACAGTGAAAACAGAGGTACCAGCTTCGGTACAAATTTTCCTTTCGTTCTTGCCTACTTGAAAAGATTGCCCCCCCTCCAACTTTAGTTTGCGGATAGAGAGATCTGTTCAAAGTTCAGAGAAATGCGATGTTAACTGCCTCAAAAATACTACCATGCCCCTTTGAGGGATTGCCTCCAGGGACGAACCTCCAACCTGATTGCACTTTAAGCTGCGATGGGAATAACTTAAAAATGGATGGAAAGTACAATAAGTGCAAACGGACATTCAGGGCATCACTGGTGCAAGCTCTTCACGCTCCGGTGGTGCCGATGCATGCAGTTCTTTGCAAACTGGGGGTTTAGTGATATTGTAGTCATTCTGAAGAGCTTCACACCAAACCAGGTATCTGTACAGAATCAATTCTTTGTACATACATCCAGAGGACGACCTGTGGCTTGAGCCCCCCATTTTTTGCCGAATTTGCAGGAGTAGGCGGCTATACTGGCTTTTTTCACTTGATTTTCAATTTGTGGCTTTCAATAGAGTTTGAAGTCAAGTATCTCTCCAAAATGAAAGCGGAAGAATGCGGTTGTTTAATTTGGGAAATCTAAAGTGTGGAGGTTTATATTTTCTACTAAATAGCTCCAGCCCTGTTTTGCCAGAGTTGACTCTAAGGCCGCAACTGGCAGCTCAAGGACTGAGTACAGCCAGTGACCTTTCCAAAATCTCAGCCATGCCTGAGGGAAACGGTCCCGATACCATTAGAACCACGCCATCGGTGTATGCTAATATATTTACCCCACCCCCCATTTAAACGAGTTAGAACTTCGTCAATAGCTACTAGCTAAAGGAGGGGCGAGAGGACACCACCCTGCAGTGTACTCCTACGCACAAATCTAATGATTTTAGTCCCTCACTTAGATTTGTAGACTATTGTGATGTATCGCGTGTTTTTATAGCGACAAGAGAACTATCAATATCGATAACTATGATAAGTTTGACAGCTGCGAATGGCATAAGTGTCGACACTTTTGTTCAGTAAAGTTTGGCCAGTCATCATGAACCGTTTAATGTCAGAACAACGCTTCTAAATTGTGGAAGTTTACCTTAAAAAAAAAATCAGTTCATAGTTCATATAATACTGTTACTCACTCGTCATCGGTACTTATTTCTTACGGCGAATGACGAGCCCTATCGAGCCATGCTGACTAATGTTTTTTTTTTTTGTTTCAAAAATTAATCACACAAACATGGACGGCATTTGGCTTGAATAAGACTCTGCTACTTGCCACGTACCGCGCTTAGCAATCAATATATTGCAATATTCAGGTCACCGCAGCCATCATTGATGCCATCCGGCCAGATTTATTGGAAAAAGTAATAAAAAATTGGACTGATCGAATGAACCGAATCGCACATTCAAGAAATAAATGTCATGAAATTATCTACCAGATTACATTAAACAACAATTCATTCCAACAATATTTCCGTTTCATTTTATCATTTTAAATTCTCAAGCTCTTAAAAACACCCGATAGGAAGCAGCGCAGTTAGGTTACATTTTTCTTACTGTTGTTCCACCATATTAGTTTTAGCATATTAATGCTCATATAATAACATTAGCATTACTTCCAAACCCTCTGAAAGCAGATTAGAAGAGAAAAATTTCCAATTACTCGAATATCACAGTGAAAAATTCACCCGGTTGATATGGAAAAGAGAAGAAACGCGTGCTAGCCATGGTTCTGAAATCAGTTGATTAAACCAGTTAGTTACCGATGGTTTTTACTGCAGGCCACATTAACATTAACTTTCCTTTCATATATTTGCTTACTGCACTTGAGTGGAATTGCTCTTTTGCTATCTAACTAAGTACTTCAGTGAATTGCACTTCACTTCGAGACACTTTATGAGACATGCCTAATTGCTCCTGTCTAGCAGGTGACTGTTTAAACTTTAATTCAAAATAAATGATAGCATAAGGTAACACAAGAAGGAAGGCAAATTTGATTAAAGCACTTCGCTTATATATTCATTGCATGCTCCTAACCCCTAAACACTTCAGGTTCCGTAATAAAGACTAAAAGGTGATTTGTAGCTTCTTTCCGGATAATCATAGGACGAGTTTTACTTTTTTGTAGAAATACCAATTTAGGTCTAAGAAAGTACGATTATTCACACACAATTTTTAACAGCTCTCACTGTTCTCCAAATCCATAATTTCATGCCGACTGATTTTAATACTGGAGGCAGACGCCATCCAATGGATGACGAAACCAACCGTTAGCTGGTCCAGTAGCGGTGGGTACGTGCGTGGGATGCTGCGAAGCGTGTCGCAAAAAAATGTTTAACAACTCATTTAATACCGGCTGAAATTTTTTTTGTGTATTGTTGACATTTAGTAGAATAAAAAAAATAGTCAGCTGCGCCATAGAGCGGGAAAATACGTCAGCTGAACGCAATGATACATTCTTGCTTCGGCTGACGGTCTTCCCACCGCTATAAATACAGCTGACCATCATTTTTACATTTTCATATGTGTCCAAAATTATGTAAAACAATTTTAATCGGCATAAAGTAGTTTTACTTTTCAATTTTTTTACAAGTTCACCTGACGTGTTTTCCCCCTCAACCGCGTTCACTTTCGTTGTTCTTGAGAGCTAAGTCACAAGTATAATTAAGAGTTTAACGGTATAAAAACGCAGACCACCCCTGGCTTCCGGACTAATACGGTGTAGATGCGAGCTCAGTTGACTACAACCAGACCAGCCTAACTGATGTACATTCTTTCTATTAAAGGAATATCGAAAATCTCTTACTTGCTTGAGGTCGCAAGATCGGCTGAGAGTATGTTGTTGTTGTTGTTATTGTAACATTTCATGAATCTTTGCCAGAACGGTGTAGTCACCGATCGGCATCGCCTATCTGCTCTAACGGTAAGGCGAGGGAACATGCTGTTTCGACGGTTTGGGTCTAGAGGGAGAGGGATGTTAGGTGAATGGGTTTAAGAGGGCAAGTGGATAAGCGGTTAATATCGTACGGGACAGTCTTACAGGGCATGTAAAAATTCTGAGTTAAGTCCTGAACTCTTCGTGCCTAAGTAGATGAAAAGAAAACTAGAATTCTCCAATAATTTCAAGGTGGGTGCGGGTTTATCGGAGAGGAGCCTTGAGATTAGGAAACGATGACCATGCCCTTACGACGACGCCGACGGTGGCTGATTTACGTTCGCAATTGGCCGCATCAAGCTACTGATAAAGTTCACCAGATGTATGATATATAATCCGCTATATCCGCAGGTGTAGTGAAAGAGTGAGAGCCCAAATGTCTAAATCTTTGCCAGACGAGAGCAGGGCAGCTGAAATGAAGGTGTTGAGATGATTCCACCTAGGCCTCAAGACAGCTTCTGCAGAATGGACTTGAGGCAATCGCAAGTCTCACCGCATGGACACCTTATGGACAATGTCCCATCTTTCCAGGAGTAGACCACAGGTTCTTAAGGGAACCCCAATCCTCTGATTTTGCGACAAAACCGTCTCCAAAGTTCCCTCCCTAGCCAGCTCATCAGTCCAACAGTTTCCAAATGAACTTGATATCAAGGTATTCGGATGCAATAGAGAGAGAGCGGTCAAACATTCCCCGACAACTCTCGAACGCACAAACAAAGAGCCCAAGGCTCTAATTGCCGCTTGGCTGTTGGAGTAAATATTTACTTCCTTAACGGTAATTACCGAAGTGAGCAACTAATCCACTGGTTCCTTAATTGTGGCTACCTCCGCTTGGAAAACACTACAGTGGTCCGAAAGCCTGAATTTGAGCTTGATGGCGAGCTCCTCACAGAATACTTCCCCACCAACCCTTCCATCGAACTTCGAACCAACCGTGAGTATGTTTGCCATGCATTGCCGCCAAATGTTACACCTAGCCACTCATCCCTAAGTCCGCTCGGACCTAGCATTGGTGTACATACAATGATTGAGCACCATGGGAATGAATTCAAAATTTGTAAGGATGCTAGAGTGTCCGTAGCTTAAGTCTAGCTTATGGTCCGACCACCTTAGTTTGATTGCGGCGTGTGCAGTGGTAGTTTTTCCTGCAATGTCCATGGGGCCACACGGAGCGCACCACTGATTCCAATGAGGGCATACCTTAGTAGCCTCTCCAGCTTCTTAACTGATTCCATCCTTTCTAGCAAGCTCCACCAGAAAATGACACCGTACAGCAAGATTAGTTTTATAATCACGTTATAAAGTCAAAAAGTGATTTAAGGCGACAGGTCCCATCTTTTCCGATAGCGCCCCTGCAACCACGCAAAGCAACTATTGCCTTCCTAATTCTCTCCTTAATGTTTGGTTTCCATGTTAGACCTATGCCACGGATAAGTCCCAGGTACCTCAGGCTGTTAGAGAGCATTAACGGAGCGCCCGCTATTGAGGGAAGGAAAACTCTAGGTATTTTATATTTCCTCGTAAATAAGACGAGCTCCGTCTCCAGAGGATTTATCGGAAGGCCGTAATTTGCGGTTCCATGACCAAAAGAATACTAATAAATGCATCAGCTCAGTGCTAGTCAGATCAATCCAAACTCTTTGTTATAACGGGTGGACCATATATCGTTTGCTTTTTGAACCACCTATTTTTTTGAGAATGGTAACACAAATGACATGTCAAATGTGTTCATAATTTACTTAAAGGTTTGACATTTACGAAACGGGACCCTATACGCTTGAACAAAATTGGGAAGTATTGTAAACCTATTTCCAAAGTGGTGAGTCTTCTTCTTCTTTTCTGATTTTCACATCGGTGGCTACGTCAATAAGCAAAATTGTCGGATTTGGGGCTCAGAAAATCCACACGTTACTGTAGAGAAGCAAATGCATCCACAACGAATCACTGTTTGGTGCGGTTTTTGGTCTGGCGGCATCATCGGGCCATTTTTTTCGAAAATGAGCGAGGAGCCGCGGTTACAGTAAATGGCGAGCGTTACCGTGACATGCTCAACAAGTTTTTGTTTCCAAAAATTGAAGAGGATGGCATGGACGAAATTTGGTTTCAACAAGACGGTGCAACTTGTCACACTGCCAAAGTTACACTCGGACTTTTGGCTACTGTTTTTGAATTTCGATATCAATTGACCGCCTCGAACCTGTGATTTAAGCCCGTTGGACTATTTTTTGTGGGGAGCTGTTAAAGACAAATGCTATGCCTACCATCCAGAGACGATTGATGCTTTAAACCACGAAATCGAAATTGCCGTACATGAAATTGGAGCCTTAAGGAGGCTTAAAAAAAACTATTAGCATGAGTTATTTCAAATGCTGACATATGTCTGAGCTGTACAAAACACAAAATGGCACACGGGGTCTCTCAAATAAAAAAAAAAAAATATTTCATACACAAAAAGCTTTCTCATGTCCTTTTAACATCGACCAGCTCTTATTTGAAAACCCTCTGGGTTCTTTATGAACTAAATAGCTTTCATTTGATGTGAAAGCTGTGATCTAAAATAGGTGTGCTGGATTTATCATACTTTGTTTCTGTTAATCAACTCTCAACAGAGTAATGGCACCGTAAAAACACCAAATTCAAATGAGAAATAACGAAAGTTATTGAATTCTAAATTTTTTTCACCAGTACCGATAAAAAATTACATTCAATAAAAACCAGATGAACTGATAATTTTCTCACCAATAACTTTGCCTTCCCATTCCATATCGATTTACTACTCTTTAAGCTCTTTAAAATTTGAACGCTCGCTGCTATTTATTTACTGCCACATAAAATTTATGTCTGTAATACCGAGAAACCCCACTAGCATTCAATGGCAGTCGCTTAGTGGAATTAAATTAATGGGAAAATGTTTTACTTTTATGGTTAACCAGCAAGAAATTCATAGAAATGCCTTTGTTTTTATTAAATGACCCCGCAGTTATGAACTCTCCAATGTCGTCAATGACGCCGCGCAACATAACACAAATGTCGTGAGTCCCAGGAGCTTTGAATGCACGTACATACGCATGTGTGTGTGTGTGCATGTATTGTCAAACGCATATTAATTTCCACCCGAATGCACAAAAAGACTATTAAAATATTTAACTGCCCCCTAAACCCACCTTCCGCCTGCCGAACAAGCAGGCAATCAGCATTTCAGTTATACCTGCAGAGCTAACGTATGTGTGTATGTATAGGTAAATGAGTATATGAGTGTGTAGGTGTGCAAATAGGAAACTATGCTCATGAGGGCACATGCAACAACATTAGGCTTGCAACAGTTTGGGCACATATGGCCCTTTGGGTATTTGGGTATTTGCGTATTTGGCAAGCTGCTTTGAGCGAAGTAAATTGGAGAATACATAAGAGTGCCTGCTAGAGGAGCGGTGAGCGGGGCAGAGGGTTGGAATTGAATCCTGTAAATGGATTTGCTATTTGTCTATTGCGTAAATACCTTTGATAGGCTTTGAGATTAAATGGCTTCGCACAGTGCACAGTGACTCATCTAGTACAAACTAACTGGGTAAAAATAAAATTTGTTTTATAAGGTTTTCCTACGAGTAATGAGTTCGAATGCTCATATATAGAGGTCGTTACAAAGATGGAAGAAGGAAGGCCAAAAACTTTCGAAGACGTTGAATTGGAGGCATTCCTCAATGAGGATCCGTGTCAAACGCAAGAAGAGCTTGCTTCAGTATTAGGAGTTACCCGCCAATCCATTTCCAAGCGATTGCATGCTTCGGGAATGATTCAGAAACAGGGGACTTGGGTTCCTTATAAATTAAAACCATGGGATGTTGAACGTTGGTTTTTCGCCTCTGAACAACTGCTCTAGCGGCAAAAAAGAAGGGTTTTCTTCATCGCATCGTGACAGGTGATGAAAAATGGATTCATTACAGCAAACCAAAGAAAAGAAAGTTATGGGGACTGCGCGGTCATGCTTCCACGGCGTCCCCTCGGCCGAATATTCACGCTGCGAAGGTTATGCTATGTATTTGGTTGGACCAAGTTTGTGTTATTTCTTATGAACTGTTAAAACCAAGCGAAATCATCACTGAGGATCGCTATCGACTTCAATTGATGCGATTGAGGCGAGCACTGCGCGAAAAGTGGCCGCAATACGTGGAGAGGCATGTAAAAGTGATTCTACAGCATGACAACGATCGGCATCACGTTGCCAAATCCGTTAAAACCTACCTGGAAACACTGAAATGGGAAATCCTACCCCACCCGCCATATTTGCCAGATATTGCGCCGTCCGATTATCACCTGTTCCCATCGATGGCACATGGTCTAGCTGACCAGCAGTTCCATTCATATGACGACATCAAAAAATGGCTTGATCCGTGGATAGCCTCAAAAGATGAACAGTTTTACCGCGGCGGTATACGAGATCCATCACAACGATAGGAAAAAGTGGTAGCCAGCGATGGGCAATACTTTCAATGATTCACTGGTAATCATTTTTTCCGAATATAGTTGTAATTTCATCAAAAAAACAGCGAAAACTAATATATTTTCAAAAACTTTAAATATTGATATCAAAATGCTTAAAAAATTTGACAAAACTATTAAAACTCTTTCTTCTTCTTCTTGATTGGCGCGATAATCGCATACGCGTTTTTGGCTAAGCTTAACAAAGCGCGCCAGTCGTTTCTTTCTTGTGCTAACCGGCGCCAATTGGACACACCAAGTGATGCCAAGTCCTTCTCCACCTGATCTTTCCAACACAAAGGAGGCCATCTTCTTCCTCTGCCGCCACCATCTGGTACTGCATCGAATATTTTCAAAGCCGGAGCATTTGTATCCATACGGACGACATGACCCAGCCAACGTAGCCGCTGGATCTTTATTCGCTGCACTAAGTGTATGTCCAAAATTCTTGAGCCGAATCTTTCTCCCCAACACTCCAAGGGACGCCTCATCGGATGTAGTCATCGTCCAAGACCCTTATAAAGTCAATTGCCTACTTAGTCCAGAGTAGCATTTGTTGGCAAGAGAGATTCTACGTTGGATTTCAAGGATTCAAACTCCTTCAAAGCTAAATTTGAAGGACACTGATTAAAAAATAAAATAAATAATTGGCGCTTACACTTCTGTTAGGTGTTTGGCCGAGCTCCTCCTCCTATTTGTGGTGTGCGTCTAGATGTTGTTCCACAAATGGAGGGACCTACAGTTTCAAGTCGACTCCGAACGGCAGATATTTTTATGAGGAGCTTTTTCATGGCAGAAATACACTCGGAGGTTTGCCATTGCCTGCCGAGGGGCGACCGCTATTAGAAAAATGTTTTTATTAATTTTGCTTTCACCGAGATTCGAACCAACGACCTCTCGGTGAATTCCGAATGGTAATCACGCACCAACCCATTCGGCTACGGCGGCCGAATTTTTGAATCTTTTTGTATCTACATTTTAGAGATCATTGATTAAAATCGAATAATTATGCACCTCGACAGATTACAGAAACTCATTCAAACCGCGTTTGGTCAATAAACCTAGAATGCAGCTGCTTTGGGCTGAGCGTATTGGTTTTTTTATTCTGGCCGTAGCGGGCCTGTCTCTGTCACTATTCTTTCCTATCTCTTTCTGTGATACTTTTCTCCCTTTCTCCTTGACTATCTACCCTCTCACTTTCCAGAGCTCTAAATACAATGGGCTTTTTAACCTGAGTGTTTTGGGAGCCACCAAATCTCTTGGTGCTCCTTAGTTTGGCTAATTCAAATTTCACCAGGGTAAGATATTTAGATCTTCCTCTGCTATAATATCGCTTTTTAGAAGCAGGGATGTAGTTTTTAGAGATTGGTCGCAGAAACAACAGAAACACGGCCCACCGTGAGGCCTTCTACACAGGCTTCTGCGTTGTTGTTGCGCATTCTCAAGTGACCTGTGAGAATGGCTGTAGGCACTCTAAGACGCCCTTAGCATGTAGCGAGGCTTTTAGGATGCTTAAATTTCTTTTGTTATACCCTCTCTAAAATCAAGAGTTTGGTGCCAGCTTCTATCTCGTAGTCTTAATTCATCACTTTAAGCTCTTCCTGGGTGAATTCCATGGCAAGGAAGTGTCCGGATCTTATTAGTAACGAGACCTTTCGCATCATAGTAAGTTTACTTTCTCAATGCACCCAAGAACCTCCAGCTTTGAGGGTAGCCTGACTGCCACTCAGAAGAGCAATTCGCCCAGTCCGGAGGTTTCTTCCGCAATTAATCGCTGCACATTGATGCTGAGAATGTTAATAACAAAAACGAGTTTAGACTTTCAAAACCCCTAATAGCGAACTTGAAATGGCGATAAAAATTTCCAAATACTATGGAGTTTAACTTGCCAAGACTTATTTCCTTAGTTCATCAGCCATGGGGCAACAAATTCCTAGCCCTAGTTTTAAAAGGATTCCTAGTCCACTAAAAACTGTGCTTCTAAGCGCAACTTCCCAACAACAAATATTTTTTTAAGTGCACTGCTTTAAAATTTCCAAATGCAAAAACACTTTTTTTTTTTTGGATTTTTGATCAACGTTTTACAAGTTTGAACTACCGTACAAGTAATATTGCATATACACCACGTATGTACTTGTATGTGTGCAGTCAGTGGAGTAGATATAACTGGTAATTTGGTGAACTGCTTTTGACAGAATGAACTCTTTAAACGCCTAATGTCTAATGAGGCGTAATGAAATTGCTAAATAAATTTTCTTAAAGAGTCTTCGGAAAAACTGTTCGAGCTGTTGTAGCTTAAGTGAATTGACAGTTAAATGATATAGAAGAATAAAAATTGCGCAAGTCTTCAAAATTAGTAATTCAAATATTATAAATAAGTAAATTAAATACTCGAAGCAGTACAAGAATTATCTTATACCTGCCTTGTTTGGTGGTCGAAAGCCACGCAAGTAACCACCAAACAACTACTTGCTAGTTTTCAAAGGCAAGCCTGCTTGCTAATAACTGGTGTCATAGACACCTGTTCCACTGTTGCTATAGAAGCGTTAGTAGGATTATCTCCATTGCATATTTTCCTCCTCAAAAAAATGTTTAAATGCATTTCCTCCAGAAGTGCATTAAAAATGGGAATGTTACTTGTGAAAGATCTTCCTGACTTGGATCACACAAGTATCATAACAGAGATAACGGATTAGAATATAATTAACAGATTATATGATCCCAAAATGTGTGATATTTTTAAAATTACAATCTCAGACCGCGACGAATGGGTACTTGGGGCACCTTGAGTCGATACTAGAAGTCGGGAAAGGTTCATAGACGGTTCGAAAACAAATACTGGCATCGGTGCGGGAATCCTTGGTTCAAACACGAAAATCTCCGAACCCATGGACAAATAGCCTAACGTCTTTCAGGCTAAAAATCAAGCAATTTCGATCTGTGCGAGAATAAATCTTATGAGGGGCAACAAGGGTACACACTTTGCTATATACTCGGGCAATCAGTCAGCATTAAAAGCACTAGCTTCATATTCTGAAAAATCGAAATGTTATTAGATGCATTGGCTTAGAAAAAAATATGTCAGGTGAATTCCTGATAGGGAGAAGTTAAGTCTGTTACATTATCTAATCGCGATGGTACAAATGTAACCCCACTCTCACAAGATAGTTACAACCCTTAGTCTCAATTGGGTCTTCATGTAGTAATTGGTCATCGATTGAGACACATGTGGAACAAGATGAAGGTGACGATAAAAATAAATAATTGGCGCGTACACTTCTGTTAGATGTTTGGCCGAGCTCCTTCTCCTATTTGTGGCATACGTCTTGATGTTTTTTCACAAATGGAGGAACCTACAGTTTTAAGCTGACTCTGAATGACAAATGGTTTTTTAAGGAGGTCTTTTTCATGGAATGGAAAGTGTCGATAGTCTCTTGATAAATGTAATTTAAGGCTTGTGAGTACTCCATTAGTTCCAGTAGTTATCAGATATATAGCTTCATCTCGTCAATGTTTCAAAACAGGAGGCTTCAGACACGTTCGAGAGACGAGTTAACCTTCACCAGGTGTTTCGGCGATGTCATTCACTGATTATTATCTCCATTCTAGTAGCCTTCATGGGGCCCTTCATAATTTACGACCGGTGGGTCGATTACCATATACGATATTTCTTTGCCGAAAAAGTTACTCTCTACCGATTTGAGAACTGTGTTAAGGTGCAATATACTTTGGTTTGAAGAAGGTAAAAATCTATCGTAAGCAACACGGGACTACTTACAGTACATACATATTCGCATTTCATTAGAAAAAAATGAGTACTACCGAAGAAGGACTCTGCTAGGCATATGCGTGAAAAGGTAGCAGAGCAAGATATGCGGCCATTAAATTTGAGAAACTAACTAAATCATGAAGTTGGATCAAAAAAGTTAAAAAAACAAGTCAATACAAACCATTGAATATTTTTATTTGAGAAAATGTCATTCTTTCGAAAAATTACAATTTTTAGTTTCCCAATGCCCATCCATTGACAATCAGAAATTAGAAAATCCACCACCCACTGATTTTTTTTTTTTTTTTTTGAGAAAATAGAATTCCCAATGTCACATAAAAACTTCTCAACAGACCATCCTAGCCCACAATTCAAATAAACTAAATTTATAACACCCGAGCTGAATAATCGCATATACTTTTTAATTAACTTAATCGAGTAGAGATGCCTCGTAGCACAGGCCGTCAACTTCAATTACCCGAAACAGTTATGGCTAAACGAGTTTGCGGCGAAAGTTGAGAGTTCACCAATTAAAGAGACAGCCACCTTCACTCGTCGCCTGACACAACTTGGAACAATTTCCAAAAATTTAAACCAAATTAAGCAAACTAATGTTTGGCGAGTTGAAGTCACTTACATATAACAAAAGTGATGGAGTAACCCGGTAGGGAAAGCATGAACTGGTGTGGAACGGGTTTCTGGTTCAAGGCAAGTACGAATTTGCCGATTTTGAACCCTTTAGCTACTCATGACAGAAGTACCATCTCAGATTCCTTCATTTTATCAAAACAGAAAAGTGTATTAGCCGTCTTACACATGACGATCGTGGCAAAGTTCACCATTCAAGGACTAAAATTAAATAAATTAAATTGTAAATAATATTTTTAAATAATGTAAAATAAAGCCAAATAAATTTAAACAAATTTAAACAAAACAAAAGTATATCAAAAAGAAGAAAAAACTATATACAAATTTAATGAAATATATTTAACTAATTTTTCGAATTCAGTATCTGGATCAGTTGGGTATAATATCTGTTTCGAGATATCAAAAAGGGAGCAGGGAAATCTAGATTCCACATATCGACTTAAGTATTCGTTCCGAACTATCTCTAGGTCTATTTTAGTACTAATTCCGAACTATCATGGAAGGTTGATGGACTGTCTAGGACAAATTTAGTACTAGTTCAAAACTATCAGAAAGAGGTGCAGAGGATTCTAGATCTACTTTGCCGAATTTAGTACTAGTTCCAAGCTATAAAAAAGGGATTCAAAGCGTTGTAGATTTTATCTGTCGATTTTAGTATTAATTCCAAACTGTCGAAAAGGGATACACAGATTATTAGAACCCATCTATCGAATTTAGTAATAGTTCCGAGGAATGCAGAGGAATTTATATTCCTCAAATCCGTCGAGCTTAGTTCCGAGCTACAGAAAAAGAAATGATGAGCATACTCGTCTATAGAATTTTTTGCTTATTTCGAGTTACGGGAAAGGGTTATAGAGTATTCTAGATCTTATTGATTTAATTTAGTACTAAATCAGGGCTACCAAAAAAAATGCAGAGCTTCTAGATTCAATCTGCCGAATTTAGTACCGGTTACAAACTATCAAGAAAGGCATGAAGATCTCATCCGGCGATTTTAGTACCAAATCCAAATTGTTTTAGTACTAACGGAAAATTGCTTACTATGAGATCCGCTTTCGATTTTAGATTCAACCGAAACCTATTTTGAATTTAGTACTAATTCCGAACTTAGTACTGGCTCTCAAACTATTGTAAAAGTGACGGCGATTTTAGTACTAGCTTAAAATAGCTAGCCAGAACTATTTCGAATTTAGTACTAATTCCGACTTTGGTACTAGGTCTCAAACTACCGTAAAAGTGTTGGCGATTTTAGTACTAATTAGATACTATTTTGGTACTAACTTAATATTGCTAATTAAATCTCGCCTGCTGATTTTAGATCCAATTACAACCTATTTTGAATTTAGTACTTATTCCGTATTTAGTACTGGTTCTCAAACTATCGAGAAAGGGATGTCGAGTTTAGTACTACTTCCAAACTTTTTTAGTACTAACTCAAAATTGCTAATTAGACCTATTTTGAATTCAGTACTAATTCCGAATTTAGTGTTGCTTTCCAAACTATCGAACAAGGGCCGTTGATTTTAGTACTAATTCCAAACTTTTTTAGTACTAACTCAAAATTGCTTACTAGACCTCATCTGCCGATTTTAGTACTAATTACAAACTATTTTAGTACTATGCCAAATTTTCTTACTAAACCCCAGTTGCAAATTTAGTACTACTTTTAAAAAGGGGATTCCTAGATTTTATCAGTCGTTTTAGTACTAAATACAAACCATCGAAAAAGGATGTAGAACTTCAATCCACACCTATTATAAACTATTTTATTGCTACTCAATACTGCTTACTAGATGCCGTCTGTCGATTTCAGTACTAATTACAAACTATTTTAGTACTAAGTCAAAATTTCTTGCTAAAACCCATCTGCCAATTTTAGTACTAGGTGCAAACTGTCGAAAAGGAGATGCATAGAACTCATCGGTCGATTTTAGTACTAATTGAAAAGTATTGAAAAAGGGATGCAGAGCTTACCAGATATTATCTGCCAGTTTTAATACTAATTCCAAACTATTTTGGTACAATTTTGGTACTAGTTCTCAACTGTTGAAAAGGGGATGCATTAGTACTAATACCAAAGTGTTAAAGGACGGGTGCAGAGATAACATCTTATCTGCCCATTTTTAGTACTAAACTATTTTAGCGCTAAATCAAAATTTCTTGCAAAATCTCATCTGCCAATTTTAGTACTAGTTATAAACTTTTGAAAAGGGGACGCATTAGTACTAATACCAAACTACTAAACTATTTTAGCACTAAATCAAAATTTCTTGCAAAATCTCATCTGCCAATTTTATTACTAGTTCTAAACTGTTGAAAATTGATGCATAGAAGCCATCGGTGGATTTTAGTACTAAATAGACAGCATATGCGGATGAATACAAAATTGCTGAGAAAGGAATGCAGAGCTACTAGATCTTACATATCTATTTAAGTACTAGTCCAAACAATCGAGAAAGAGATCCAGCTCTTAGCTGTGAAATTTAGTACTAATTGTCGCATTTAGCTCTACCTGCTTATATGACAAATAACGCAAAACACTTACAGCCCTTAATTCATTACCAGCGAACCAGTTTCGTATTAGTAAAGTTCGTTGTAGGGAACTTTTTTCAAGCTCGACACATACATACATATGTACATATACAGGGAACGAGCAGCGGTGCAAGTTAGTTACAGTGTGGCAAGCAGCTTCAATGTTGCATGCATTTACGTTGCCACAGCTGTGAGAAGCTACAGCGTAAACAATTTGTGGCTACGACGACTTACACACGAAAACTAAAGTATTGGAAGTGATGAAAATCAAGTGCGGAACGCAGGAGAAACACATTGTAGTGAAGTAGAGTTGTGGCATTGAACTAATGACCATTCCTCACCCCTTTCTCTTGTTTGCGGTCTTGTTCATGTATTTTTGGCATGCTTCTGGAACTACTGCACATGCAGGATGAAAGAGCAGAAACTTTGTTGAGTTTATTTTGAAAATATTATTGGATTAACTCGATTAGTACCGGGAAAACTAAATGTGGAGGAATGGAGTGAGGGAAACTTAAATCTGTAATATACGGGCGCATACATCAATAAAGCAAAAAAGTTTAGGTAAGGTAGTCAGCCAAAGATTTATGTACCAGAAAATGTCGAATGAGCGAAGCCTTCCAAAGAAGCGAATGTAAATTGGAGTGGAAATAATCAGAGGAGATGGAACGGAAAACAGATTAGAGTCTTTAGTGACAGTCAGACTGCACTGAGGGGCCTTGGAGAGCGCGAAGCAAACCTCAAAGATTGTTCAAGAATGTAAGAAGAAACTTAATTATGATGCTAGATGTAACAAGTCTATACTTATATGGACCCAGGACACCGCTGTGTTCTCATTCCCTTGAACAGTGGTTACCCCACAGCGACCAGAGCCAATAATCGGAATCAGTTCTACAGGAATCAAGAAATAGATTAGCGATTATGTATGCCAATTACATAAAGAGCGATAGTCCGGTCTAGAACGCTGCAGAACTGCAAAGTGTTTTGCGGCAAGTCCGGACAGAAAACTGTCGAACTTTCTACTAAAACTTGGTAGAAAAGACGTTCGGTTGATGGTCGGTATTATTACAGGGCACAATCCTTGAGCGCAGCCAACCATTGGAATCATTGAGCAACCAGTTTGCTTATCTTTCTTAGAGGTGGTGGCTAGCACTGAGCATTTTCTCTTTTTCTTTTGGGTTCCACTGTCATGAGGATGAATAAAATTCATGGTCTCAAACTGGAGTATATTATCAGATTTGCCAAAAAAGCTGGAAAATTCTCACAGGTCTAACTATATCCGTCTCTGTCTCAATTCTATCCCATCTCTTCCTCTTGTCATTTCTCTCCTTTCCTCCTTGACTGTCTACCGTCTCACTTTCTAGCGCTCCGGTTCAATGGGATTTAGCCTGAGTGTTTTATTAATTACCATTCGCTCAATGCTTCTTGGCTTGCCTATTTTTCAAATTTTAAATTTCTATCAACCCATAAAAGTTAATAGTGGAATAGATCATGAATGGCTTAAAGACAAAAGTATAAGATACCACTTGCCTAGAAATATTGATTCTTTTTTTACGTTTAACTTTCTTCGTTGAATCAACAATACTATTTAAATACTTATTTTTTCCAAAATTTCCGCTGTGGAGTTTAATTATTCGTTTATGCTTCTCAAGCGAATTTAAACAAATTTAAGTAAATAGTGGATTTTCTACTTACTTTCATCATTAGCCGTAATCTCCTTATTTGGAACAAGGGCAACACCCTCAAGTTTGTATTTCCAGCATCGGAAGCATCAAACGGTTTGGAGGAGGTTCTTGATATCACTCTTTCGACTAATTCGACTGCCATTAGGGTTGATAATTGGAAGGTTTCTCAGAGAAATTCCTTTTCGAATCGCAGGTTGATCCTTTTTGAAATCAATTTCGCACGGGAAACCATATCTCCCCACAGGAACCCTAAAAGAACTGACTGGTCTCTGTTCAATAGGGTTTTCAATAATAAATTGAACAGGCGAACTTTTTCCTACTCATCCACTGGACAAGCAGGTGGCACATCCACCATCAACTGGACAAGCAGGTGGCATACTTGCAGAGATCCTATCAGACGGCCTTCAAAGTGGTTTGTCCAGTATCTTTTAGCAAGAACCAATATCTGGAGCAAAACGCTGACCGACTTGAAAAAGAAGGTTAGGTGGATTTTTAACGAATGCTACCAAACCAAAAACTTTGAAAATTACCGTATAATTTTGAATATGAATACAAAAAGTCATTTAATATGCGAAACGCAACTCCTGGAAGTAATACTGCGAATCAATTGAATTCATGACGGATTCTGCCAGGCTAATCATGAACCTCTCGAGGGACCACTCCTCTTGTAAAAAGAGAGAACGGGGAGTGGGCTGAATCTGCAGAAGAATCTTTGATTATCCTGGTAAATAATCACTTTCCGGAGAATTCTATTACCTCCTCTCTGGATCTTGTCCCCGCTTGGCTGCAGGGAAGTTAATTCGGTGGCAAGAGGGGCTAAGGTCAGTAGATTCGTTCATAGTGGAACGCCGCAGTGTGGTGTCCTTTCGCCCCTACTTTGGCTAGTTGCTATTGTCGAAGTTCTGATAATACTAAATAAGGCTGGGGTTAAGATAATAGCATACGCCGATGACTTGGTTCTAATGGTATCGGGACCATTGCCCTCAGTTATGGCTGAGATTTTGGAAGGGTCACTGGCTGTACTCAGTCACTGGGCTGCCACTTGTGGCCTCCGAGTCAACTCTGGCAAAACAGGGCTGGTGCTATTTACCATAAAATATAAACATCCCTACTTTCAACTTCCCAAATTAAACAACCACGTTTCCCGCTTTCATCGGAAGTTAAATATCTTGGAATGATGCTTGACTCCAACTCCATTGGAAGCTACACTTTCGGTGTGTCTCTGCGGGGCAGTTGGTAAGCTCAAGAATTCCACAAGTTGCGGCTCTACTGTGATTCCAGTTTACCAGCATTGCTCTACAGGACGCAGGTGTGTTGGTTGGTCGATTAAAATCTAAATGAAGACACAGATTTCCAGTCAAAGAGCTGGTATATTTATTTGAATATTTAAGGCAATTTTCAAATTCAAAATTTAAATTCAAATGAGACACAATCCAGCTTTCAGCTGTTGCCAAAGTAAGCAACAAAAAAATATAAGAAAATAAGAGCAGAAATAAAATAAATTGGGAGTGCTCATATGCACATGCAACAGATGCTAGAATGCAAGCATGCACAGTTATACGTATGCAAGTATGCACATACATACATACATACATACGTACATACACACATATATACATACACACATAAAAACACACAAATTTGATGAAATTGAACGGAAACATCATCAGCAACGCTGAATTGAAATGAGAATAGTAAAACAACTGATTTTTGTGGCAGTTTCAGCTTTTTTGGAAGTTCGAAATATTCATTGTAATGCTGCACAAATACACTGACAGCTGACATGCCCAACTGTTACCGCACCAAACTGTTTGCACACCAAAAATAAAACGGGTAATGAGATGGAAAATTAAAAATGAGTTGCAAAAAAGCAAGAAAAAATGGCAGTAAAAAAGTCAAGGAAAACTGTGGAAAAAAGAGAGAGAGAGAGAGAAAACAGTTCGGCGATAACAACAATAACTAATATCTAAACTTTTTGCAATATGCTTGAGGTTGGCATGGCATGACACAAGACACACACCACAAATAGGAGGAGGAGCTCGGCCAAACACAAAATGATGGGCATAAGTGGCAATTATAAATAATTGTTTATTCAACGCCAACGTCAAAATAAAGTGGTACGCATATTTTTTTTGAAAAGTTTTGACTATTTATTTATTTATTTTGTAACCGAAATTTTTTTTTTTTGTGAAAATATAATTCACACTACAATAAAAACCATATAAAGTAAAGTTTGGAACTTTATATAAAATTCTTAAGAATTCAGCAAATTTTCATCAAAATTTCAAACATCTGAGTCTTTAGAAAAATTTCGGGTATGCAGTTTCAAAGATTATTGAATTTTGGTATAATAAAGTGCAAGTTTCAAATGGTACAAAAATTGCGCTGATTTTTGACAATTTTTTCTCCTGACGGTGTTGGGCGTTTTCTTCCATATAAAAAAAACTTGGAGTAGGCGTTAAAGGAAGAAAATGCGCAAGAACGCGTTCGAAACAGTTACGAAAATCGGTATGATTTTTGAACTACTTGAAACTTGCACTTTATTATAGCAAAAGGAGGAGCAGGTGAAAGGGGATGACGTGGCACTAATTGTTAGAGGAAAATTTGTGGATACTCTGTACAACTTGATGCAGAGATATCTGAACGCAGTTGTTAGATGGGCAACGAATTGCTGCCTGTCGGTGAATCCTCTTAAGACGGAGCTCGTCTTATTTACGAGGAAATATAAAATACCCAGAGCTCAACTTCCCTCACTAGGAGGCGCTCCTCTGATGATTTCTGACAAGGTGAGGTACCTCGGTATTATCCTTGACAGTAAGCTTACATGGCAGCCCAACATTGAGGAGAGAGTGAGTAAGGCAACAATCGCCTTGTATGGATGCAAGGGGACAATTGGCAAACAATGGGGCCTTTCGCCTAGAATTGTTTTTGGCTATATAATACCAGGGTACAGCCTATCTTGTTATATGGAGCCATAGTCTGGTGGAAATCACTAGAGAGGTCGACATTGGTTAAGAAGCTGGAGAGAGTTCAGAGGTTGGCACTCATTGGAATCAATGGGGTGCTTCGAACGACTTCTACTCTGGCGCTCAATGCAATGTTAAATGTGGTACCCGTAGACATCGCAGGCAGAATTGCCGCTACACGTACCACAATCAGCCTGAGGGGCTCGGGCTATAAGCTCATCCTCACTTATGGGCACTCAAGCATCCTTAGAAACTTTAAGTTCATCCCTCTGTCAACGAATCAATGTCTCCCTCGCTTAGTTCAACCGAAACTTTCTCCACTCATATTCCATCAAGGAAAAAGGTGACGGGGGCTGCACTTGTGGTCAGGGCCTGGTGAACTTGTTTGCGGATAGATTGAAGTTGGAAGGAAAGTTTGGCGGAAGAGTTTTTTACGAGGAGCTCCCCATCAGACTCAAATTCAGGTTACCGGACCACTGCAGTGTGTTCCAGGCAGAGGTAGCCGCAATCAAGGAGCCAGCTGATTGGTTGCTCACATACGTACTAACAGTCAAGAAAGTAAATATTTACTCCGACAGCCAAGCGTCAATAAGGGCCCTCGGGTCAGTGACGGTGCATTCGAAACTGGTCAGGGAATGCTTGAACTCACTTTCGACTGCGACCGAATTCTTTGACATAAGCCTCATCTGGCTTCATAGTCACAGTGACATTGCTGAAATCTGTGAAGCGGATGAGCTGGCCAGACAAGGGACATGTGAGGTGAGGAGAGAATTGGGATCCCCCTGACTACTCGAATCTCGTGGGTTTTCTCACAGGTCACTATGCGCGAGGAATGCATGCTGTGAGACTTGGAATTACCTCGAGTCCTTTTACCACGGATGTATGGAGGATGAGGTGGAATCATCTCAGATATGCAATTATAACTATTTTTAATGATAGCTTCATTATGATAGCTTTCATTTATCCATGGAAATATCGAAAAACAAAAATTTTAAATTTTCATTCGAAATGGTCACAATTTGCTTTTACCCAAGCCTTCAAGCGTTTAGGTCATTCAGCTATTGCAGCATGCGCAGTTTCCATGGATATTGACGTCGCTGTTAGAACCCAAGAGTGTTTGAGACTCTCCAAATTTTTCCGAAGTCTTCGACAGGCCATTTGGTCCAATACTAACCACAAACTAAAGTCCAATTGATTCATATCTGGACGTCGAGATGCACACTCTTCTGCGGCTATGAACCCTGGATTATTGTTTTTTAGCCACTGCTGGGTGGTTTTTGTCGTATGGGCTGGAGCGAAATTTAGCTGGAAAATCCAACGCTCTCCATTGAAGAGAGTACTGCTCAACGACTTTATCACGCCTTCTAAGACATCCTCCTAGCAAGGATGATAGATACCAGGTTTGCTCGTTAGGCTCGAATGACGCCGGCATATTTGTCAAATTCGCTCAGAACCGCATAACGGTCTGCTAGGTAGTACACATCTAAACATCTTCACCATCCCTATAGGAACACTTTTACCCCGGTCTTAAATCCTTTTTCACTGGAACGAAAAGATGTAATGCCTTTACAAGACACTCCCCACACTCCCGCCATCACGGAGGCTGGATGGTGGCCACGCTGAACCCTTGAAACTAATTTTTTTTCATTTTTAGAAGTTTTGGCATTTACTGCAACATCGTAGCATACATTTTCTTGTAGTTTTTTTTGCTTTTACTAGCCGATTTTAGACCAGTTCTTCATTTCGGCCGACTCCAACCCAGTGAATGTGGCGATCTCAGTCCCATTTTTTATTTTGAATTTTCGTTATCATGACGTTATTGCTTTCACGAACTGTTTAGTTTTAAGTCGTCAACTCCCAAGCCAAACTGAGTAGAAAGATTTTTTTGTATAATAAAAAAAAAAAAAAAGAAATAAAATTTGTGCTTTTATTATTTTTTATTTATTTATTTATTTTATTTGTGTTTTTATTATATATTATTATTTTACACTCAGCAACTAATTTTTAAATAAAAAAAGACAAAGATTTACCTCATAGTTACGAATTTTTTGTTTAACACTTACAATGGAGACTCTCTTACAAAGAAATTTTGGCACCACTTTTTTTGACAGTTAAGTTTAATAGATATTTTTCTATAAAAAAAATAGAGTTTAGCACATCTTTATCTTAATCTAGAAGTACTTTGGGCTAAAAACTATTTTTTTTTTAAATAATATTTAATGTTTTTTATAAACCTGTGGGTGACATTGGGAACTGAAGGATTATTGAACCAAATAAGCGAAAGGGATCTTATTTCTATTACGAATGTATCACATTTTTAGTGTTATCAGTAACATGAAATGTAGTCCGTCATCGCTTAGAGTCTTAAGTCCGAACATTAACCGCTCTTCGTTCGTAAAAAGCCTTCTTTCAGCACACTAGAGCTACTTCCATCACTTTAAAGCACAGTAAAACCCACTTTATGTCATTACCTCAAACAATACACCTTCTTCTTCACACCAAGATGTCCTCGATTACACCTTTTTCGTCACAATAAAACTCTTTCTTCTTAACCTTTATTCTCTAGCCATTCAGGGTTTTAAAACGAGAGGTAAATAATTCCACTAAAATATCAAGAATTGCAGGTCTCAACTCATTTTTTGGGCGAACGAAACCCAAAAACGTATTAAGTCGATAGTAACGCTTACCAAATCTCCATATTTCCGCCTTTGAAAAAGGCATCAAAAGTAATTTCTATTCAAAATGCGATTTAGTTGTCATGAAATTCTCCTACTTTGTCTTTCCTTTTGCCTTTAATACTTTAGTTGTAATAATGTCCTCACTCTCAGTATTCTCCTCCATAAAACAAACATGCAATATATTACTTTCCCTGTCCGTTGTCATCTGCGGCATTCCATCACTTGCCGTCGTTGTTTTACTTATTGTTACATAGTTCAGCGCTCAGCAGATGTTCTCCACAGAGCAGAGCGGCATCTATCGCATGTGCGTTGACGCAAATGAGGTTATTAGGTAAATATGTTTGTATATGCATTTGACAACTTTTTTACTTGCACATAAAAGTAGATGTTCCTATGAATACGTTATTTATATGTCCTCTTTAGAATTTAAGTACTGAGTACATCAGAGTTCAACAGCGATAGAGCGTAGAGGGAAATGTAATATATTTTGTATATTTTGAGAGTGACATTAACATACGACTCGCATAATGGAAAAACTTTTAACTTAACTTATGCATGCATGTACTTATGCATATACATACATATATATAGTTGCAATAGGCAAACAAAAACAAAGTAACTATCTCAATGTGGCTGCACGTGAAGTAATACAAAAATGCCAAAGTGATTTATGCAGGAAGTTTTATTAAACTGAACTGAAAAAATTAAGCATTCTTTCAAGGATCAAGATGAGCAGTAAAATTTATGTTTAGTGCTATACACCTCGCTTAATCACTTCTGATATTTGGGTGTATAAAATAGTTAGTGATAAAAATTGCAACAAAGAAATGCAAACACATGAACTTTTTCAGCGCAAAGGCTATGGGGGAATAAGCATAGGAAGGGTGTCCCTACGCGAATTGGCATGTCTTTTCTGTTCGTTAATTGCCATCAATATTTTTGTTTCGTACCGTTTCGTATAGTCTTTGTGGAAATTTCGTCTTTTTACTGTTTCGTGCCGAGACGATGCCGCTATGAGAATTTCCCCTTTTGTTGTTTCCTGCCAATAGGATCGTGAATTTGCGTAGGGAGAAAAATACTGTTACTAATGAATGAGTGCTCGATGAGCAAATACATACATAGGAGCTGTGTGACTAAATTGTGTTAAATGAAGAGCGTTTTGGACTTCTGATTTTTTCCTAAAAATGTGTGCAATTATTTTCTTTTCATTTCATTTTTAGCTTTCTTTTGCTCTGTGTTGGCCCACCGATGTTTGCCATTAATCCACTTAACATACCCGTGACCTCTGTTGCTTTGGTAGCCGCATGCCGTATGTGGGCCCAGAAAGTGAGCCTGCAGTCAAGTTGAATACCTAAGTATTTCACTACTTTTTGGGTCACTAAGGACGTGTCGCCTATTAGGATGCTGACCTCGAGTGGCATGTTACCTCGTGCCATAAGGATGACTTCTATTTTATGTTTGGCGAGTTCCAGGCCGTGGTTCTCAAGCCATATTTGCGTCTTTACCATGACTTTGTTCAGCTTTTTTCTAGCGCCCTCAGTGTCCCGAGCTGGTATGATCGCCGCTATATCGTCCGCGTATCCCACTAGATATATCGCACCCTAAATACAAAAGCGTCACAACTCAAAATGTACTTCTGCTCAAATAAGAACAAGACGTTATCAATAAAACGGTCCGCGGATGACATATGGCAAAAATACATTTTTTGTTTTTTGGTAGGACTGTTATAATCTTGCATGGCAAATTTCAGCGTGATATGTTACATAGTTTGTTTTCTGTGCTACTGTAAACAAGTCAAGCTCGAGTGTGGAAAAATTTGAGTTGTGCCCCCTTTGTATTTAGGGTGCGATATATCTTCTGGCATTTCTATGCTCCATGTCTCAATGCTCAGATTTCAGAGATCGGGGCCGAGCATAGATCCTTGAGCTGCAACAGGCGATGTCGCTTTTGTTTTCTGACCATCACGCTCACTCAGGTAGCTCTGGAGAATCCTTAGCAGGTATGCAGATATTCGACACCTTTCTCGTAGTGCTTTTATAGTATCTTTCCATCGTAGGCTGTTAAAGGCGGTTCGTACATCAGGTGTTGCCAGGACGGTGCTGCGGTTCGGATAGTGGCGTCTGCGTTGTGCGCTGTTTACCACCTGCTCTATTGCGCCAAGGGTTGTTTTCCTGCGTCGGAAACCGTATTGCTTTGCTAATAATCCTCCTGCACTCTCAACAGGCTCTGCAAGTCTGCACTGTATGAGTTTCTCAAGCAATTTCCCGGCGCTGTCCAGCATACAAAGTGGTGGCCAGGCTGACGGTTGCGCTGGGTCACCCTTCCCTTGCTGATCAGTATCAGTTTCTGTATTTTCCACAGCGTAGGGAAGATGCTTTGAGCAATGCATGCAATACATCTGGGCGGCTTTCAGCCACAAGTTTCAGAGCTTTAGCTGGGATGCCATCTGGGCCCGGAGCTTTGTACCTTTTGAGGCTTCTTGCCGCGGTTTTCAACTCTTGCTCGGTGAAGGGCGGAAGTATCTGGCTGGTCACCTTCTGAGGCTCGGTCTCCGCACAGCATAGGATGCGTGGGGAACAGTCTGTCCACTATTTTGTTGATAGCATCACTATCTAGTTGTACGGCTGTGGAGTTGGCGTTTAACTTACCCGTTACAATTTTATAGTCCAGACCCCAAGGGTTGCTATTTAGATCCCTTCGAAGTTCCTCCCATTTTCAGAAGAACATACCTCTATATCATTGGCCGATTGCTATTTAATAGACGACTTCAAATAAACTTTATAAATTTTATCTGAAATATATTTACTTAAATGCTCCATTTGAATCACTTGTTTTTTAATTTAGAACTTTGGCTTAATTCGCAAATTTTAATTCGTGTTTATGATACTTTCCAATGAGCTGTTTTTCTCACTTGCAAATACAAGTAAAAATGTTTGCGTTCAAAAATTGAAACTTCCCTTCAAAATGAAATGTCATTTTGCTCTCTCACTTCCCCCTACTTTACAAGTCTATTGAATAAATGCATGGTGAAAAGATTTATTGGTGTGGGCAATATCAGACCGTCAGCCAGCTCTCAGCGAATTTGACAGAATCAGCGATTGGGCTGACGTAGCAGGAGTTAAGAATCGGTTTGCTGACGAAAAAAACTAAGAATGTGTGGGTGATATACGAAAAAAAATTAACACAATGTCACTTCGCTGCCGTCTAAGCAAAATGATCGTGCTGCTTTCAGCTGACGATAAGATTGTGTTAGTGATAAGTTGAAAAAAAAGGAATACATTCTCGCGCAATTGCGACTGAACAGCGACTGATTGGGCGAGTGTGTGAATATGTGTAAAATATTCATTCAGATTTCGGCTGGCGCACACTCCCAAGACGTGGCAGCCGAAGTTCCCCTCACAATTTTGTTTTTCACCGTAGTTCTTTTCCACCGCAGTTCTTGAGCACCAACACTTGACAGTTTGTAACAACTGTTACAAATTATTTGCTTCATCAAGAAATTTTGAATAATTATATTATAACATATTTCCATAAGACATTCTCGCATATATTAATAATTCAGCTCACCTTTATAAGATTTCAACTAATATTATATTCGAGCTGAGCTCTTAGTTTAATGAAATTATAGCACTTTTATGCAGTATATTTCTCTGCTCTACTTTATCCTAATTTAAATTATTTCGTAATGCCAAAATGTGGTTAGCCACTTATCTGTTTGGGTCTCAAAGCAACAGCTGGCACTTAAATTTATGCAACTTCCTTAAAAGTGATGAGTTTGTTGAAGAGCAATAAATTAATTAAATAAACTTGAAATATTAGCAGGAGATACATAGATTAAATATTTATATTTAAATAACTAGGAAAGCACCCAAATTCATATACGAATCATTGATGTCTATGACACAAGCACTTGTGGAGTGCATGGCCAAGCACAGTGCAGCAAAAAGTTTGTGAAAAATTAAAAAACGTATGCCAGTGAACTTGAACATATTCGGTATTTTTTATGGAAATGGATTAGGGGTTTTTTTACTTTTTTACTTCCACACTCAAGCAATACAGGGGAAAGATTTTCTAATGGTAAATTATTTTTTTTATATTTTTGAATATCTTAATACTTAATTTTTAATATTTAAACTTATTTTCGAAAATAAGGTCACTACGAAAAATAAAAATGTTGGTCTATACAAAATATAAAATTCAACGCATTTGGTGGGAAGTGGTAAATTAGGATAGTCCTAGCTACTAATGCCTTTCGTAATGTAATAAAATTTTCAGAATTATATTTCTAATAAATAAACAAATAAAAAAATTATGTTGGTTACTACTTTAATGCTAAATAAGAGCTGCCATACCACAACGCCATAATCTTAAACCTGGTTTTAACCATAACGATTATTTACTCTCATACGTTAATGGTGACGTAAGCAGCTGATATTTACATAGCTTGCCATTTATTTGTTCACTTCGAAAGTGCAGAAACAAAAGAAAAGATAACAACATGAACAGTGGCGAGGAAATTAGTAATTTGTTCATTAATAAAAAATCATTAAATACCAAAATGCCTCAAATCAACAATCAGCTGTTTATGGTTACGGGCGAAAAATTGTATGGTTATGGTACTTCTTAGTAAGTCTTAAGATTTGGGATAGGTAAGGTTAGGTAATGGTGATAGTCGGTCTGTACGACCAACTCACTTAGACTTTACAGGTCCGTTGTGATACCTTCGTGCTGCACGGGAACCTCATTTACTTTCCTTCGTGGAACTATTTTGTGGCTCTTATGAAACGTAGAATTGATCCCATCCCCACGCCAGATAGCTCTGTAAGAGAAATCAAAGAGTATTTACCTAGACAACCTGCTCTGATTTTAGCTAAGGCTGGACAATACCAAAGGAAGTGCTCAACTGTTTCTTCCTCTTCCTCATATCTACAACTTCTACACAATTTATGGGAGAAAGCTCTTAATCTCGAGGAATGCCTGACAAATAGCCCAGTAGCCTAGTTTTTACGCATGTATCTTCATCTCCCCATGATCTACAGGGTTTGATTGAAAAGTAATGAGCCTTCCCTTAAAACATCAAAATGGCACGAAATATTTTATGGTGTTGATATACTGTTGTTCTGCTTGTCAAGTGATAACACATTTATGTATATATAAGTAAGTATGTATTATATCGCATTAAATCAAGTCAAATCGTCTTAGAATAATACATTGATGCGATTAGTTACTGATACACATGTAAATATAATATTAGAAAATACAAGTAGGTACATATAAATAATATTAATGTCTTTGGGCCTGTCTAGCAAATACAAACAAAAGTAGTATTGTTTTGACATCTCAACATTTGCCAATAATGTTGCTAGCAGGAGATGGTGATGATTAGTTAGCTCTGCATATTCACATACCCATTCATACATACACACATACATATGTATGCATGTGAATGGAGACAAGCTCATGCCAGAGTGACAAACAATTATTGATGCAATACTACACAGCAGTCACACCCCTTGCAGGGGAAAGCGGAAGTACTCAGCAAACATGGGGAAATTTTCTACTAACTCAAAAGTGACTAGAATTGTACCAGTTGCGAAATGGATACAAAAATAAAAGGCCTTTTTTTTGGAAGACCATTTTTTGAAGGCTGACAAATTTTTCAACGAACCTCGCAGGGTGAGAAAAATAAACATCTTTCTTAACAATAGATCAAAAAATAAAATACTCAAAACAAAAATAAAAAATCTTTTTTTATTTCCGTTTTACACGCTTTTAAAGAAAGACCATTTCAAATGAAGTGAGGGCCTAAAGAAGTCAACTCATTCAACTAATTCATTTGACTCTTTGATTAATACACCCACTTGCACCATCGACTATTTTTGTATGTTACCTAAGTTTTAACTCATATTTTCAAGCTCAATAAAGGGGTAGCAACATTGAGTGATTGTGACCTTATATTATTACTTACCCAATTTAAATCACTAGTTAATGGGAATTTCTAAAAAAATGTGTAGGTAAAAGGCCTGGCCTGCACTTTTACAACTAAAAATAATTAACTTTTTGTAATTTTTGTTTTTCTTATGATTTTGAGGTTATAAGAGACTTATTTTATTTCGGAACTGGCATTTTTTTTCCTTGTTCACTCGTCTTGGTAGCATAGGGCCTCGACAAAACTAAGTCTTGCGTTGGTTTCGTTAATCTATTAGATTTCTGACAGGATAGGTGATTAGCTTGCCGCTATAAGCCCTAAGTATTGGGAAAGCCCACCTGTCGTTGCTTAGGAACAACGCTTTCTTACTGCTTGGAGCGACATCTGTGTCTAAAATTTTTCTGGCAGAAGGATCGCACAGATGGTTGAGGACTTCGCTAAGTATGGTGTGCCTGCCTATTACCGCGATTGCCCGCTTCCTCTTGCTGGCGCCACTGATCCAAAACGTAATTGAGGGTTTTTCTTGTTTTAGCAGGAGAGAAAAGATGGGAAGGATACATTTTTGGGGTTGAGGAATGAGATTTTTTTTTTTCTTTAGAAAGAGGGAAAGTAGGGAAATTTTGTAGGCAACAAATCTATGTAGCCGGGGTGGAACATGGTCCAGCGGCTTCGTTGGATGGGTCATGTCGTCCGAATGGACAAAAACGCTCCGACTTTGAAAAGCAGTACCAGCTGATAGTGGCAGAGAAGAAACGACCGGCGCTTCGATGGCACGTGAATGGAAAATATTGAAACTTTTAAGGAAAAAACAACAAATACTGGATTTAATGCTAGCTTACACTAACACGTTCGAAATTGCATAAATTGTTTTGATATTTCGGAGCAGTTTGAGAAATGGTAATTTAATTTTTTTTAAATAAATAATTATTTTTCAGTATCAGGGCAGTTCATACTCGTATTTGTTGCCTGCGGTCCATCTTTTACTCACAAAACTATTCAATAAGCTAATCAGCTGTTTACTACTCCGCGTAACAACCGTCTGTCACACTACAATTTTAAGCAGAATTAACTCCGGCGGTAATCCCGATTAGGGCCGCCGTTTGTCTAGACTATTAAGCGGTTATTACGCCAATCAAGAAGAAGAAGAGATAATTTGGTTTTGTGACACAGCTGCCACCTTATATGTACATTTTCTACACGAGATTATCGTAGAAGAAATACTCTTTCTCATAGCGAACTGAGAGAGTTTTTCAAACAGAAAAGAGCTAAATCAAGAATGAGTCACCGAATATCAGCTAAGCTACTGAGTTACTGAATCTCATTTTTTAGAGAGAGTGTGAGCTTCACTAATCGCAGTCAGCTCAATAACTCACCTCTAAGTTATGTTGCCCACCTCTACCTGGTAGTAAGGCAATTCAGAACTACCCCGTTTGACTGCGGGGAAATCCATAAACAGACACGTGGCTTTATTTGTATTTGTGCCCATCACCTGCCAATTTGTCAAATTCTATTGCTGTTGGTTTGCAATATTTGGTTTTATTGTTAGCGCAATAACTTTGGTATTGGTTTGTTGTTATTGTTTTCCATGTTTGCTGTCATTCAAATACGATTGAAGGAGTTGTCAATTGCGGTTTAGTGCCACTCGAGGTTTCCACAAGTGGATGTTGGTGATAATTGAGTTGTGTACACAAGTGACACAAGCGAATGACAACTTGGTGTTGGAATGTTACTATAAACTTTTCAAATTGCCATGCATTTGAGGCGTTCAGACTTGTATAGATGCTGGCAAGCGCTAATCAGAGTGACGTGTCGAGAAAATTGACAGAAACAGGCAAGATGAAATTGAGGCGGAGATATTTTTCAAATTAATAAAAAATTATGTGGGCAGGTGTAATTTTCTTTACATTTTTAATGCTTTCAGGCTTTCTTGAATCAGCTGTGCGGGTGGGTGGAAATTTTTATGCAAGCGAGAAATAAAATTGAGGCCTTAAAGTCTCAAAATGTGCACAACGTCTTGCTGGTTTTAAGTCAGAAGAAGAATCATTGTTGCTATGTTGACACCAAAATTACTTTCTTCTTAATTTGATTTTGATCAATGCAGCGATTAGTGCCAAGTAGCGTTGGCAACGTGACAGTCCTTGGGACGGCAACGCAACTCACGCGACAGAAATATTTAAATCTTTTTTCGAAATAGTCAAAATTTTTAGCTTTGTTATTTTAATCTTTACTTTTATAACTCACCGAACTTCATCCGGTTGATTTCAACTAACTAAAACCCTTAAAGGTAGGTAGGTGAAATGGTTGAAGTACGACTCTGGCCCTCCTCACGTAGCACTAAAGCGCGATTTTGATACCAATATGAGACCTCCAACCGGCAGATATCTACAGCCAGCCAGAGCTGTGGATATAATGGAGAAGATTGATGGGATTTACGTTGGCGCACTGCCCCAGGCTGTCAAAGAAAGGAGCACCCAGTGACCTTAATGCTCCAACAGCCAAACCCGGACATTCACAGAGAAAGTCCTCAACAGTCTCCTTCCCTGAAAGGTCCCCACAGCTTCTGCAATACGGGTTAAATGGTAACCCTAGTTTTTTCGCATGTGTGCCGATCGTTCAGTGACCAGCAAACACAGCTACGAGTTTGGAAATTGAATGGCGAGGAGACCAAAGGACTTTCTGAGTCCTTCCTATATTGTACTAGGGCCAACGGGTTTTCGAAATAGCACATGAAGAAATTGAGCTCCACCTTTTCTGCGCTTTCCTGAGAAATATTATATAATAATTTGTACAGTCCCCTTTAACAACTGCCAGGGGGATGCCGATGTCCAGGTAGGAGGTTACCTACACACCCAAGAGATTTTATCTGTTTCTTACAGGCGTTTACTAATTTCGTTCTGCACCATGGCGTCGCCAGAGTCTTAATTGCGGCTTGACTATCAAAGAAAACGCTCCCGCGATCCCTAAGCACTTTGCATGCATGCAAGATCGCAGACTTCTGCTTGAAAAACACTAGCAGTATTCGGCAGCTTAAAGGAGATAGATACATTAGCTAATTTAGAGAAAACCCCAGCTCCGACTTCCGACTCCATCTTCGAACCGTCAGAGCACTATCAGGTTGAAGGAGCTTCGCCTTTGGAGACAATTTCCTGTAGGACATAGTAGCATCTTGAAGCAGATCTCTCCATCCGCAGACTATGTTTTGTGGGTTGTGCTAGAGTTATATTTCTGAGCAGGCAAGACTGGAGGGAGGGGAGAGTCGGCATGGATATAGGAAGGTACCTCTGTGTTCACTGACTGTAAAAATTACTTGTCGCAGTTTTTCGCCGAGAAACCACAAAAGTTTTACACTGATGGAATAATGTCTCTAGAAGAAAAATGCCAAAAGGTGGTCGACCAAAATGGTATATATTTGGTTTAATAAAGTTCATTACAAATATAAAAAAAAATGAGTTGAAGTTTGATTAGAAATACGAAAAGACTTTTTCGACTACCCAATATATATATAATGAATTATTTTATTATTTATGTTTATTTATTTATGAATTTTATTTAGGAACTTTTAGATATGCAATTTATATGATCTAGGAAATCATGCTCAAGTATTCCTTCGGTTGTCTTCTATAACGAAACTCAAGCACATACTTCTACAGATGCAGCCAATCTTTTCGCAGATTTTTTTTGTTCAAATTTTCAAGTAGACTCTGATTTAATTGATGAGTTTCATTCGAGCATGAATTCCTCAATCATTATTGGCTCGTTAACTTTTACGCTTTCTGATATCGAAGATGGAATTCGGCAACTCAAAACATCAACAAAATCTGATGTAGATGGGCTATCTTCGTATCTTCTGAAAAACAGCTCTGCAATTGCCTATCCACTTTTGTTAATGTTTAACAAATCCCTTGATCGAGGAGAATTCATAGATGCCTGGAAAGTAACAACCATTAATCCAGTATTCAAAAGTGGAAATAAAAACAATATTGCTAATTATAGAGCAATTGCCAAATTATCCACGGTTTCAAAATTATTTGAATTAATAGTGAAAGATAAAATCTATTTCGTAGTTAGTCGTTATATTTCAGTAGACCAACACGGCTTCATGAAAGGTAGATCTACTGTTTCAAATCTTGCTGTGTTCTCTGAATATTGTATATCATCGTTTAAAAAAAAAACTCATGTTGATGCTGTTTACATACAGTCTTTTCAAAAGCATTTGATAAGGTTAATCACAGGGTTTTAATTTCTAAGTTGAGTGCAATAGGATTCCATTCCACTCTTTTAAAATGGATTAAACCCTATCTCTCCTCTCGGAAATGTGTTGTTAATGTTGATGGTGTGTCATCTATTTCTTTTAATGCGTCCTCTGGTGTACCTCAGGGAAGTATACTGGGTCCCTTACTTTTTATACTTTTTATTAATGACATTTCTAGTTGTTTTAATATCGCAAATTTTCTCTTGTATGCCGATGATTTAAAGATATACTCGAGGATTGCAAGTACAGTGGACTCTTTAAACCTTCAATCTGATCTAGATAACGTTGATTCTTGGTGTAAAAGAAATAAGTTAGATTTAAATATAAGCAAGTGTTTTTATATTTCTTATTCTAAATCTTGTTCTCTTATACCCACTTCCTACCACATTTGTGGCTCTAGCTTATCTCATCGAAGTGAAATTACTGATCTTGGTGTGGTATTTGATTCTAAATTCTCTTTTCAAAAACATTTAAATCACACTACTTCAAAGTCTTATTCCGTACTTGCGTTTATTCGACGTTTTAGTTCAGACTTTGTTGATCCATATACTCTAAAGTTGTTGTATACGTCTCTGGTGCGTCCCAAGTTGGAATATGCCGTCTTTATTTGGAGACCATATTATGCTTGTCATATTAGTAGGCTTGAACGTGTCCAGAAAGCTTTTATGCGTTATGCATTGCGTTCTTTAAATTTCACTGATCCAAGTCCATCCTATAAAAGTCGGTGCTTGCTTATAAATCTAAAATCACTAAATATTAGAAGGACTATTCTCTCCATTACTTTCCTCTTCGATTTGATAAATGGGGTTATTGACTCGCCATCGCTGCTCGAGAAAATCAATTTCAATATTCCTCAGCGAAGTTTACGGAATCATGATTCTTTCTGGTTAGGGATGGCAAGAGCTAATTATGCTTCCAATGCTCCGATTTCTAGAACTCTGGGTGATTTTAATTCGCTTTCAAATCATACTGGCCTGGATTTCTGTTCCACAAAGAATCACTTCAAATTGGTTCTAAATGAATTGTTGAACTAAATTCTTAGTATTAATCTAATCTTCTTCTGTAAATTATAAAAAATGTATTCTTTTTCTTTCACTCATTACAATTGAAACTAGTTAATTATAAGTTTAATTTTACTTTGATTAATTTATTCAGCATTAATCTGTTTTCATAGTCTGTAAGAAATACTGTATTTTTAGACTATTAATTAATTAAATAAATAAATAAATAAATATACTATGTAGCATACTTAAATTTTATAATTGATTCATGTATTTTTTTCTATATGGCAATACCTTCAACTTGTTAAGATTAAATTTAAAGTTTTCTTATATGGCCATGCCCTAACATTATAATGACTGCTAGATGTCTTTTTTCAAACTCTAAATTTGGATTTTCTAATAGGATTGATTTTGCCTATAAAAAGCCTGCGCGCTTTTGGAAAGAACACATTCCGTTTGGTAATCGGCGGCGAGCAGAGCTTAGGTGCTTACTAATGGCTACCTTTGTAGTGTGGACAGCGTTGGCTGGCCGCTGCAAAACAGGTGTTGTTCTTGCTCGTGCTGCTTAGCTTACTAAACGCATTTGTTTTCCGGAGTTTTTATGACAATTAAAAATACGAGAGATATATTTTACGAAAAAGAAACAGAACGTTATAAGTTTTAAATAATAAAAGAAATACAACGTTACAACTTCTATTTTTTTTGTTTTTGTTTTTTTTTTGTTTTTTGAAGGTGAAAACTTTTATAATCCTATGGTACGTGTGAGAGTTTATAGACGCATAGGTGTGGATGAATCCGATGTGGCAGTAGATAGGACGGCTGACAGCCTTGAAGAAATTCTGTAAGGTGAAAGTATATACGCATATACTTGTATTAAAATTTTCTTATAATTTATCGATTTCGCCTACGGTTATTAACGAAAAATTTCGGTGGAAAAGAATCTTACTAAAAATTATGATCCCTTATATGATGAACTCCAATTTATTTTTTTGTTTTAGCGTATGCTAATTTTTTTGTATACGTCTGCACGCCTCGATGGATTGGTAGTGAATAAAAATACGTCGGCTGGGCTTAAACTTAACAGCCAAAACGGGAAACTTTCGTTACTTTTGTTATGGTAATCATGATCGGGTGGGACATTTTCTCGCTGTGTTTAATTTGTATATAAAAGACATACCTGTGTTTCGTTTGTGTGTATGAAAATAAGGAGGATGGTGATTAGAAGAAATTAAAAATGTGCACATGTACCACGGTACAAATTCCAACTGTAAATTTATGCAATTAAAAATATTTGGAAATATTTTCATTCTTCAAGTAGTTCTTTTATTATTGCAAAATTCAGGTACAATGTATACATATTTTACAAAACCACAGTATTCATATTCCAAATTCTTTCTTTTCTTATGCTATAAAATTCAAAAGTCAAAGATTTTTAAAAGTAAACTTAAAAAAATTCAATAAAAGATAAAAATAAAAAAAAAATTCAACGAATTTTAAAACTAAACTTAAAAAATTCAATAAAATATAAAAATAAAAAAAAATTCAACGAAATTTAAAACTAAATTTAAAAAAATTCAAACTAAGATAAAAAAACTACGAACCCTCATTCCGGCTCCTGCGCTATTTTAAATATTACCTCCAGTATTCTCTGCATGGCCCGGGCTTGCTTAGCTGCACTCATTTTAGCAACCACTGAGCCAATCATATAACCGAATGAGTCCGCTGAGTTTTTTGTTTTGTTTTCTTTTTCAATGTATCTCTTTTTCAAGAGATCTATTGCTTCCCGAATGCCATTTTCAACCTCAGCACTTCTGTAGCGTTTTTTTCCGCTGCTAGGTTGCAGTACGGGTGGAGCACGTGACGGAGATGACGCTGATGTTGATGGCAATGGTGAATCAACATCATCAATACACTCTTCTGGTGGCACCATTGGTGGCAACGGTGAGGGCATAGAAGTAGCAATTGAAGGCCCAAGCGTAGCTACTTCTGGGCACACATTTTGTGATCACTTTATCATTAGTTATCACTTTATAAAAATACGAGGAGAACCCGTAAATGATGATGGCAATATGACATGTTGACCGATATTTGATGGGTCAACATTTACGTCATGATTTAAGGCATCTCTGAGATGGATGTAGTCATCAGCCCTCAGTCTTTGTTGATTCCGCGAAATATAATTTAATCTTTCCGATATCATTTTCGCCATCATGTCAACACAATATTGACTAAATAAGTCTCTGTAATAATGTAACGGATTAAAAGAGTTAGTTCTAAACATTAATCAAAATGCATAAAATTGCATACACGAAACAGTTTTATTACGCGCAGAACCCTGCTGAGGAATAGTCAAATAATAACCGTCTTCACCTGTCACAAACATTACAGGATACTGTAGTGGATCATAGGACCGATGTAGCTCAGAAACTCTTTTGAGCTGTCCGTCTCTACCGTGTAAGACTATATATATCCCTGGGACCTTTGTCTTCATCGACCAAGAGAACGGCTACCTCGTTTACAGTAGGAGCATTGTATCTGCCTCTGTGTGCTGTCTGTGGAGTGCGATCAGAATGAATAATTAGCTTTAAATTATGTGATGAGTTAAGTTCCAAGTTTTGTTTAAAACTTCGTATATACACGTTATGATTATTCAAAGTGATCTGTAATTCGCGAATTAAATCCATTTTTAAGGTTGGTGAGATGCTTGATCGCAATGATAACTGGTCTGCATCCGAAATAAAATATATTTGCAGGAACTGTGGGTTTTGGCCTGATGATGGTAAAAGGCTTGAGATGATACACCTGTCCTTCAATTTTAAAAGTGGGCATAAAATTTCCTTCCCTGATTTCTTTTGCGCCAAACGAAGTCATTTGAAAAATACTATTGTATTTACGTATGTTTGTTAAAAAATGACCAGATAATGTATGGTTATTAGTTAAAAGATTTTTTATTGGTTGTGGCGGCTCCTGAAGGTTAGGAAGACACACTTTACCTGAAGCACAACACATACCATTAGGTTCGTCCTTTAGAGCAGATCTTATTCATGACTCCGATTTAGACGGACGCTTGTTGTGCATAATCAAGCTGCGGATCATATCTGAAAGCCAGTCTGTTCCTGTTAGCTAAAATTGCGCACTCTATTTGTGGACAACTGCTGTCTCTCTGCTTGAGCTCTAAGTCGCTGCAAACGCTCGACACTCGACTCTCTTTCGCGCAACTGAGAGGTCCTTATATTTTGTTCATGAAGACGTTGGGAACGCTCCAGCCTCGACTCTTGAGCGCGTAGCTCAGAGGTTCTCAAGATTTGTTCGGCAAGACGTTGCGAACGCTCGACACTTGACTCTCGTTCGCGTAAATCAGAGGTCCTTACATTTTGTTCATGAAGACGTTGGGAACGCTCCAGCCTCGACTCTCGTGCACGTAACTCAGAGGTTCTCTGATTTTGTTGCGCAAGTCGTTGCGAACGTTCGACACTCGACTCTCGTACGCGTACCTGAGAGTTTCTCTGATTTTGTTCAGCAATGCGTTGTGAACGTTCAGGTGAAGATTCTCCTATACGACGTATTTTTGCTGCTCGTGTTTGAGAACTATGTTTAGAAAGTTGAGACCTGGCTCTCTTAGGCATTTTCAAATGTTTAAGAAAATGTTAATAGCGTGTAATATTCTAGCTCTGAAAAGAACTGTTGATTAGCCCTGAAAAGAACTGTTGGTTGGCATTGAGAAGAACTATTGTATAGCTCTGAGAAGGACTGTTGTTTAGCTGTGAGAAGAACTTTTGCGTAGGTGTAGTTTTAAGAACAAAATCTAAAAAAAATCTCAAGAAAATTATTAGACTTCGCGCATGACCGCTGCGTAGGGAGCCGACCTCGCGTCTGAGCCGCGCGGGTACCTTACTCATAGATCTAAACACCCCTCTCCCGCACGCGCACCCCTGGCCTTGGTGACGCCCACTTCGCAACGGGCCGTGCAGCAGAAATCGTAATATTTTAATTTCACCACAACTTCAAAACCAAATGTCCAATTTTAATCATTCAAAGACCAAATATTATCAACATAAATTGTACTTATTGATGAAATAATTTATTTTGATAAGGATTAATAGCATGAGTAAAATAAACGCGTTTAAATGTAGTCCAAAAAAATTCAAGATTTTTAAATAAAAATGTGGTTGTTGTGCCTCACTCGACATAGATAGGTATAGTGTGTCGCGGACTTTTTTGTAGATATTTATAAGATCTACAATTAATTATTCCATTTTATGGTTCTATCCTTTGTAGTTTAGGTAGCGTACGCAAAATAAGTAACTTCTTTGGTTGATTTTTTTCAGTTTGTGTCCGAAAAATCCAAATATCTTACGGAACCCTATTTTTTTCCAAAATAAAATATAGTCTGTGTTACTCGCGAATAATGTAGCTTTCGAATGGTGAAAGAATTTTTAAAATCGGTCCAGTAGTTTTTGAGCCTATTCATTACAACTAAACAAACAAACAAAGTTTTCCTCTTTATAATATTAGTGTAGATTCCAACTATACTTACGGTCGAGGAATAACATGCGGCCTTAAAATTGACATGCTTTCAAGCAGATACCACGGCTTCTGGTATTTTGCTCCACTGCCTGATGGTGCTTTTGATTTCCTGGCTTCTCTGCCACACCGATCGTGAAGAGCTAACCACCTCCGTCTGCATACCTCAGCTTTAAAATAATTTTTTTATGAAATTTGAAATACTAGTAAATATAGCTCTCACTCACTACTTGTGCGCAGTTCCTTTCCGATCTGTTTCCATATCAACGTTTTCCTTCTCTGGAACTTATATTTATAAAGGATTACTCTTATCGTATAGTTCTTTATTGTCTTTGTGTACTGCCTTATTGTCGAAATGTACTGCTTGGCAACACTGTGTGGTGAGAGAGCAATCAGCTGACAGGGTATTACGGGATTTTTTAAAAATCGTGAATTAAAAAAGCTACGATACGGCAGGAAGGAATTTTTCTTTTACATGGGGTTCTCATTAGTTTGATCGTAACAGCTGACAGGGGATTGCGTTTACGTCGTTCAATGGTTTCAGCAGAAGGCGTAACAATAATAAAAGCTCTCGGGATGTAGTTAGTGGTCTTAATTCAAGTACTGAGCTTGATGTTGGTTGGTTTGAGAGTGACCCCGCATCGGAGTGCCACATAAACCGCAAGTTGGGTCCGTTGTGTTGCCCTAGAGCTCTTTATATTATATGATTTCCCCACCTAGCCGAGATTTTTATTATAGATTTTGGTCCAAAATATTGATTCGTTTCTACAATTTAATGAGAGATTCGATTTTCAGTTCCGAGAGTACTGAAAGATTGTCAATTGTTGGAGAGCCTAGAAGAGCGAGTCGACTTCTGACTAGGCCGGGACAACTGCACAGCAAATGTCTGCTCGATACTTCCTCATCTTCGTCCTCGCAGTATATGCACAGGTCGTTTTGAGGAACCCCGAGCCGACGTGCGTGAGTGCCCAAAGGGCAGTGGCCGGTGATAAGAGATATTATATGCCTCAGTTCGTGTTTCGATAGACTTATAAGGGTTTTTGTCTGTTTCAGATTGTAGGATGGCCAGATTTGTCTGGTCGTAACGCAAGTAGTTTCCACTCGCCACCTCCGATCAGCAATGCTGTGAAATTCTCGATCACTGATCATTTTACATGTTGAGAGCGGAATGTGGATTGAGCGGATTTGATTGCGCAGCTCCAGCTCTTGCGAGCTCATTAGCTTTGCAGTTACCTTCGAATCCACTGTGGCCTGGTATCCAGATAATTTGGACATAATTCTGAACACTTATCTCGTTAAGAGATAAGAGACAGGATCAAACCACATCTGAGTGGGTATAAGAGGAGCTGAGTGCTCGAACGGCCGCTTGACTGTCAGTGAAAAAGCGGATATCCTCAAGTGATATTCTATTTTCTAAGATAGTTTTCGCAGCATACCAGATAGCGCATACTTCCGCTTGGAATACACTACAGTAGTCGGGTAATCTAAATGATAGATTGATGTGAGCGGAATAGGAAAAGATTCCAAATCCCACTTTACCGTCTTGTTTTGAACCATCTGTATATATAATCAGAGGGCCATCGATTTCGGTAAGATTTGTCTTCCATTCTTCCCTGGTTGGGAGTGAATGTAGTAGCTACGAATAAGTGGTTACAGCGTGTGCCCTTTAAACCTTCTGTAACTGAAGATAATATAATTTCTTATGTTGCTAAAAATGCAAATATTGATAAAAATCAGATTCTATGTTTTAAGCTGAAAAAAAGGATACAGATATCCAAAGTTGAAAAAAATAATACTTTTAAGCTAGGGGTTCCGCCATTACTGTTTGACCAAGTTCTAAAACCGTCCGTTTGGCCTGCTGACGTCAAGGTCAATTTTTTTCAGCAGGAAGATCGTCCAGGCAAAATAATTTAGCCAATTGCGATAGTACTTGTGCCACACAAGCAACGCAACCATTGACATTTTACGGGAAAAGTTTCCGGATTGCATCTCTTATTGGAAAACTCTTTTTAAAGCAGGACAGAGGCCAGGCAGACGCACAGAAAGTGGGCCGCCATCACAAAATACTCGACACCTCATTTAGAGCCGACATAAAAATTATATTTTTGAGATAAAAAAAAAACCAGACCCACTTTTTTGGTTTTTTTGTTACCACTAAATTTCCGTCCATCTCTCTGATGTCACACATTTTAATCGCATTTTTTGCGAGTTTAATTTTATTTCAAAAACTTGCAGCCCCACGTAGCTACAAACTTTTCTATTTTCATAAACAATCAAAATTTAATTCCTATCGCCCCATTCTCACCCATAATTCATTTTCAAAATCTATCGCCCAGATAAACACTTCACTTGTCAGCATTTATAATTTATGCTTCAAGATTTAAATTTATTCGCAAAAGTCATTCCAATGTCGTAAATGCTTTGGCAATTCATTATGTGGCGCATAGAATTTAGAATCAGCATCAGTTGTTTCATATTTCGGGTATTAAATTTTAATGATTTCAATGTTTTACGTGTTTGTAATTTCAATCAAATTCATTGCAGTTAAATTTAGGAATTTAGATGTTGCGGTTACGCATTAAAAGAGAAGGACTTTTGCAACAAAAATTTTATGGAATGGGATATGAAGTAAATTTTCATTTGTTTTATGAATTTTAAGGTCATTATTGCCGCATGCCTTTGTACGTGACTATCATACGGTTGGGCTCAACTTCGACGTTTATTGTGGGCTTGAAACGTCAAATGGTGGAAAATGTTTTTTCTAACAGAGGTCAAGTAAGGGCAAGCCTCTGAGTGTATTGCTTCCTTAAGAAAAAGCTTTTCGTCTGTCACTATGAGTGACATATAAATGAGGTTCGACAAGTACCCGTGTTAGAAATGAAGACACTATTTTTTTCAAGATTATTTTTTAATTATCAACTTAGTCTCCTAACGCAGTTCCAATAGTACCCTAACTTCCACCCCTAGAACCACCTTAACAGCTTCATGGATCTGCAAAGTATTTGGGTCAGATGGTTTTACCAGCACCAGCAGTAACTCTCCTTGGCAGTTTTTTGACCCCTTGTATGTCATTATTCCACCAGCAGTAACTCTCCTTTGGCAGTTTTTTTGACCCCTTGTATGCCGTTATTCAGCTCCTTTAGATTTGGTTCTGACTTAACCCGCTTAAGGATTTGAGCATATGATATGCTGCCAACGCTTTTTACTACTATCGCGTCCTTTCCCGGTGGCCTCTGCCCCATTCGATTTCTTCTTATATCGTTCCTCTCTGGCTTCTCATCTGATTTGAGTGCATTCTGTGTTACAACCTTCCGGGTTTACTTGAATTTAAACGTCTTCCATTTTTCGGTTGCTACATTTTACATTTTAACTGGCGTATTTCTCAAGACATCGACGCGGTTATTCTAATTTCTTTTGGCATCACTTTTTCTTGCAGCAACCTTGTCGATTGCCCTTTTTGGCGTAGAATCTATACGCTTCATAAGAGGTGATGTTTGGGTATCTCCGTCTTTGACAGTAGATGGTGCTCTATGCGCCCCTCTTGACGACAGGAGATCTTCGGAGTAAGGATAGATCTCTCCAGTTTTTTGTGTAGATCCGTTATACTCGCGTCCAAATCCCACTTTGGCTAGTATATGTATGTTTCGCTTTGGAAGCTCCATCATTTCAGCCAGTTCTTTAACTTTATCGCCGATGGCTCGACATATTTCTTTGGCCGTCATCGCCTTCGTAAAGCCAAAGTACTGCATGCGCGGTGCCGCTGATGTAGTTCTTTCCGTGCCTGGTGGCGAATATGCCAACCTTGAGCTCCTTTGGAACGAGTTCTTGAGTAATTCACTGCTGCCGTTATTGCCATCTGCAATAGTTGTTGGTACCTCTGATGCTATTTTTGTTGAAACTTCACTTCCTTCCGTGGTTTGTTTTTTTGCTTGGTTTGAATTCATTTCATGGTTTGGGGGCCCCAACTCATAAGTCGTTATCCATATCCTGATGCGTAGTCTCTTATAAATGATTACATGGTTATCTTTGCAAGCACGGAGGCCATGCAAGGGTTGACAAAAGCTCCTTAAGAGAGCTTATGTTCAGAACCGAATCAGTGTTTACTAGGAATTGTTCATCCAGACCTACGCCGACACTTAATTGCGACAGAATATGGAGCATTCCTAGAGATTTGCCATCGTTTTAACGAGACGGGAGCAACTGGATTATTAGCCTCAATGCCGTGTCAGCTAGATATCACTCCGCTTACTAAGGAAATATAATAATACAGTCGTCAGCTCATGGCAGTATGTCCTAACGTATTTCAGTATTCCATAATTAAGGCCTTATTGGGCTCAGTCCTAATGTATGGAGATCGTGTTGGTTTAACAGCCGCCCCTAACATGGAGGACAGACGCTGACAAGGGAGCCGCCCAATATGAGTGAGTCGCTCCTGGATTTTTTGTATTTTCACCATGTCTTTGCATGATGAAGGGGACACTTATTTTATTAAAGGCGGTGTCGATTGGCGTTTGCCACAGAAACCTCTTCGGAATGGCTAGCTTTTAAACCGCTTCCTTCGTTCCTGCCGCTCATTGTCGGGGGCTGTATTTGTTAGAACTTATCGCAACTAACCTGCTACTACAGGCCGTCCGGCTATCCGCAACCAGCCGACCCCCACGATAGCTTAGAGCCTAGTTTAGTCGCCCAAACCGAGGGGAGCGCGGCCTCCGTGATCCTGTTGAGTATGTAGTTATGTATGTGCAAGTGTGTACTAACAGCTGCAATTTGTGCATTGCGAACCGCTGATGATATTAGGTACGGTGGAAACTCGGAAAAGCGAACCGAATGTGCTCCAACATCATTAATGAGGTAGTCGGCTGGTTAGGCAAAAATGTGACTACCTTAGGAAAAATCTATGCTTATTCTGATAGCCAAGCCGGGTGTCTCTTAACGAGATGATGGAATATTTTCGCACTCATTTCATATGCGCACCAGGTCATAGTGAGATACAGGGGAATTGTTAAGCAGACAAATTAGCGAGGGAGGGCGCCACCAATCGCCTCACTTTTGGTAAGGAGAATGTGGGTATGCCCCTCTCAACCTACAAACTGCGTGGGGCAAGTAACATTAGCACTTCAGCCAACACGAGATGAGTAGATAGGGTGACATGTAACGCTACAAAAAGATTTGGTCAAATGCGCTACATAATCGGTCAAGGAAAAACGTGTCTATGTTAGTTGCTTCGATCACAGGGCATTGAATCTTAGGTCGATATGCTCAAATATTTGATGTTCCTCATTTAACTATTGCAGAGGCTGTAAAAAAGAGAAGGAGAAAGTGTCTATGAGACATCTCTTTATCGCTGCCCTGCGTGGCATGCCAGAAGGATTAGATTATTTAATTCATCGTTTTCGAATGATACCAGTGGACTTAGGGATACACATAAGCGTCAGTCAGATCAATAAGTTTGCACTCAAAATAAAATGGTTCAATGAGGAGCAGCAAATAAACCGTTATTTTGGTACCACAATGCATCGGTAACTGCTTAAGTGAATTAGTTTCAAGATCAACTACCGCTTCTACCAACCTACCTATCAGTCTGAAAAAAATAAATTCTTTATGTCATTTGTCCCTTCGAAGGCTGCTAAATTCCCCTTGTATCGCCATAAAAAGAATTGACACGTAAAGCCAAACTCTAAACGAAACTATAGCCGAAAAGCCTCATCCTTTGCCAATAACCCAATAACGCTCTTGCCTTCATACAAGACGATTGTTGTTCTCCTCATTCTCCATTTAATGTTCAGCTTTCACAGACTATATCTACATATTTCACCTTATCAGAAAACAACAACAAAGCGTCCCCTATTGAGGGGCGTTGTGCTCTGAGTATTTTCTATTTCCTCTATCATGAGTGCATTTACCGATAGGCCGCGATCTGCTGTTCAATTAACGCCTGCGTTTAGACAACCCAGCTTGTACAGAGTATCCACAAACTTCGCTCTAACAAAAAGTGCCACGTAGTCCCCTTAAGCAATCACCCCTGCAGCCCCGTTTCATGAGCTTCTCCAGCAATTCGTTGAAAACCCAAAGAGCATTCTATAGGTATGTTTACCTTTGTCGAAGAGTCTCAGTTTACTCAGAAACTTAGCAATTGCTTTCGGCAAGGCACTATTAAAAGTTCTAACTAAAAATTTAATAAATAAATAACTAAAAAAATAAATAAATAATTGAATTTTTGTTTGCAGGGGATCCTAAAAGTATACAATAAAAGTTTCTCTTAAAACTATCGGCTAAATTTTTACACGAAATTTAAAGGAAGCTTAAAAGTGCTGTTTTTGTAAGTTGATTTATGCAAAAATGGTAGCTAGAAACTTTATATTTTCTTCTGTTATAAGAAGACGAGGAATAAGGGTGAACTTTGTTTTAAGTAAAATAAATTTTTAATTAGCTTTCCGTTTTTTAAATTTCCCTATTTGCTAACACTACCGGCACTTCCAAGTAGCCTAGTGAACTGATAGATTTTCCCCAACAAACAGCAGAGGAAAAGTGCCACAGAAAGTTGTGAGAGAGCATGATTCAATTATAGTTCAAATAAAAGTTCAGATGTGTTTTTTTTTTTTTTTTTTTTTCATGGGCGTTGTGGTAGCGCGCTTCCCTCAAGTGGCCCTTTGAAACCAGGACAAGCCTGTTGTTTCGTCGAAACTCCACACCCCACGGGACAACCGTCAAGCATTATATCGTGGGGGGGGGAAGGCGAATTAGTCACCGGTCATTCGTCGTAATCTTTCGAGGGTCCTTAGTTTTTTCATGGTCTCTGCGATGACATCGCATGCTGCCATCCATTTCTCCCTGCTTTGTAGCATGGATTGCACGAATGTATCTGCATCGTAGTTTCCATCAAATATGCGCCGAAGCTTCGATCTAGAGCCATAAAAACGCTTACATTCGAAGAATACGTGGTGAACGTCTTCTATCGCGTTTGCCCCACAGTTATCGCAAGTGGGATTCGATTCATGTTTGAACCGATGCAGGTATGCTTTGAAGCAACCATGCCCGGTTAAAAATTGCGTCAGATAAAAATCCACTTCTCCGTGTTTTCTTTCAATCCAGCTTCGCAAGTCTGGAATGCAACGATGTGTCCAGCGGCCTTTTGTTGTATTACTCCATTTTTGCTGCCAAGTTTGGGTACTAGTTTCCCTTACTACGATGCGTTGCGTTTCACTGTCAACCAATACTGCAGCTTCGTTTGCCAATATCTCTATTGGATACATTCCAGCGATAACCAGCGCTGCTTCTTCTGAAACCGTTTTAAATGCGGAACAGACTCGAAGCGCACATAAACGATACACTGCCTTTATACCGCGTAAATAGGAAGGATGTTGCGTAGCCATGTGCCAAACCGGAGCACCATATAATATTCGGTTCTTCACCACGCTTGCTAGAAGTTGAAGTCGCCGTTGTTTTGGCCCGCGGGCGTTTAGCATTATTCGCGATAAGGCTGCTACAGTTACTGATGCCGTTTTGGTCGTATACTCCAGGTGAGTTTTAAAGGATAATCTCCTGTCTATCATTATTCCCAGATATTTAACTTCTGGTACTGTCGTGATGCTGTGATTGCCAACTTGTATAGTTGCCACTTCTACTTTTTTCCGGCTTGATATGAGAACGGACTCCGTTTTTTGCTCGGCGAGTTGAAGGCCGTTTTGCACCAGCCATAAATAAACGGACGCTATGGTTCGATTTGCTTTTTCGCAGATGTCACTCAGTCTCTTCGCCGTAATAACTACGGCTATATCGTCCGCAAATCCGATAATGTTGGCACTATTAGGTATGATGAGGCGCAAAACACTATCGTACATGATGTTCCAGAGCAGTGGTCCAAGGACTGAACCTTGAGGGAGCCCACCTGAAACCTTATAACTTTTTCTGCCTACTGCTGTGTCGTCATCCAGTACGCGGTCTTCGAAGTAGCTTCGTATTATTGCTCGCAGATAGGGGGATACTCCGATCTCGTCCAGTGCGTCCAATACTTTGGCCCAGTTTGCGGTGTTGAATGCATTTCTTATATCCAATGTTACTATTAAGCGATACTCTTTAGCACCTTCGAGCCATCGGGTACCACTTATTGCCTGTTGTGCAATTTTTTTGGCGGTATTCACCGCGTCAACGGTGGACCTTCCTTTTCTGAAGTCAAATTGGTTGTCCGATATTCCCCTGGCGGAATCGATCTCGTTCTCGAGGCGGTTGTAGATTATTCTCTCCAGTACTTTACCTGCCGAGTCGAGCAGGCAAATCGGTCTGAAGCTAGACGGTTCCATGGGAGGTTTGCCAGGTTTGGGCAGTAGAACCAACCTTTGTCGCTTCCATATCGATGGGAACGTTCCCTCTGCGAGGCATGTATTAAATAAGCGTACGAAATTCGATGTTGCCTGGGTAAAGGCCAGTTTAAATACTTCGTTTGGCACCCCGTCTGGGCCAGGAGCCTTATTATTTTCAATTCTATTGACTGCTTGAAGGACCTCGTCTGATGAGATTCTTGGAAACTGATGTGAGATTGGCTTCGAGGTTAAAGAAACTAACTTCCTTTGTTTGGGGAAAAGTGTGTTTACGACTTCACTCAAGAAAATCGGGAATGTTGATATGGATTCCTTAGCAGACTTCAGCTTCTTGGTCACCACCTTGTATGCTGTCCCCCAAGGATTGTTTTCAGCATCATCGCAGAGCTCAAGAAAGCTTTTGCGCTTGCTTTCCTTTATCGCTGTCTTGAGTTGACGTCGCGCAGCCTTATACGTTTCTCTGGCTTCTAGGAAGTTAGGTCTACCTCTTGCCCGTTGGAAGCTTCTTCTAACCTTAATGCATTATTTTCTGAAGGAAAGAATGCTCTCGTTCTACCAGTAAATAGGAACGTGTTTATTTGTTGTCGTCTTGCGAGACATTGACGCATCGCAGGCTCTACAAATATCACCCATAATTTTGGTTGCCATGTCGTTCGCGCATCCTGTATACTCGCTTGTTGGCAACATCTCTTTAAATACTCCAGGATCTAAGGTGCCGGTTTTCCATCCTCGGTGCTTCAAACTTAATTGTTGTTTTTGAAGTTTGCACTCGTTTAAATCTATGTCGCATATTATTGCTGAGTGATCACTTTGAGTATAACACTCACTAAGCTTCCATTTAGACTCTCTGTAGATGTTAGAGCTGACGAACGTGATGTCTATTATTGACCCAAAGCCATTTCTGAAGAAGGTTTGTTCCCCGCCGCTGTTCAGTAAGACAATATCTAGGCATGCAAATGCTTCAAGGAGTGCTCTGCCTTTTGGTGTAGTCCGCTGTGAGCCCCACTCCATAGCCCAGGCATTGAAATCGTCTGCAATAATGTATCGCTGTCTTAAAATTGCATCCATGGCGATTTTCCCTACTATCTCTTCAAACTCGTCGAAAGGGGTGCTTGGAGGTATGTAGCACCTATATATAAATGAGATCTTGCCGCAAACAAAGCTTCTTTCTTTTACTACGCTCTCTAGATGTAAGGGATGTGGTCCGCAGGACCATATTGCAGCCTTTTTGCAAGCGTCTTGCGTCCAGTTGGCTGACCTTTCTCTATAGGGTTCGCTCAATATGGCTACATCAACCTTGAGTTCTGCAATTGTTTGCGACAAGAGATCTTGTGCGGCTTCACAGTGGTTGAGATTGAATTGTAGCAATTTCATAACTGTTTTATCTTTTGAAGCGCTTCTTGAAATACCGGGCATTTATTGCCGCCGGTAGCATGATCAGTGCGGTTGGTACGTCTTCTTTCACATAATAAGCACTTTGGAGTATTTCTGCATGTTTTTGCTACGTGCCCTTCTCCTCCGCATTTAAAGCACACTCCTTGGAGATCGGTTATGCTGGTGCAATTTCTTGATATATGCCCGAATTCTAGGCATTTAAAGCAGCGTCTAGGTTGGATTTTCTGACGAATACGGCAAACTCCCCAGCCAATGCGAATTTTACCCACTTCTAATAACTTTTTGGCGGCCTCAGAAGGTAGTGAAACAACTGCCGTTTGCGTACCGCCATAAGCCTTCCGTATCGAGCGAATCCGCGAGGGCTCTACGTTGAGGTTGAGGAGCTGGGAGTTTAGTGCTACGCGAACCTCTTCGGGCGTAGCTACTTCATCAGCATCATGAATCTCAGGAAGTGATTCTTCTGTTAAAGATTTAACCTCCGCCTTTCCTGAGAGAGCCAGACCCACCGCTGCTTGTAGTTTCGCCGTGTTCACGTCAGATGGCTTAGTCAACTGGAACAGTAGATCGCCATTCGCAGTTTTGCGGATTTTTTGAACCAGCCCGTTCATCCCTTTAAGAGAATCCTAATTTTTGACTGTCTTCAAAATCTCGGCGTAAGAACATTCGCCCGTGCTTCTGACAATGATGGCATCGGGACGAGTAGGTTTACCCCTTGTGCGCTGTCGTTTATTAACCGTTATCCACGCGCCCTCCGTTGCTTTTTTCCCCTCCATATTTGCCATAGCTGTCTTTTGTGAGACATTGATAATGGATTTAGGAACTTCATTCTCCTTCCTACACGGTCCTTTTATTGGTAATGCCTTACCCGGTGCTCGTACCTGGGTCCGCTTTGTCTCATGCTGTGCAGTTATTCCAAGAGAAGGAGTCGTCTGCGAATACTTCGTATCTTTTGTACGAGGCTTAGCTTTTCCGATCTCTTCTGCTACCTGATCGTAGAAAATTGCAATCGCCTTCACTAAATCTCTGAGATTCAGGTTTATGGAGCGTTTGCCACTGCCAATGATGTCCTTCAGATCATTTATAAGGTGACCGAGGCACAGGAAAACATTTTCTTCATCTTCTTTTTCAATTTAAGTTGCCACTGGGTATGTGATACCAAGAGCGGGCGCCGTATTTAGGGAAGTGGAGCGCACAGGAGAATGTGATAAACGCGGTCGTCGCTCAAACGGATTTAAAATGTCCTCTCCGACGCATTCCAAACCGCTTACCGATGGAGTACTTTCCTTTTTGAGGAAGCTGATTCACCCGTTGCTGCGTTCACAGCGCCACCTATTGTTTAGCCAAGACACCTACCTTCAGTGTGGGTGGTAGTTCGGATACACACCTTCAAAAAGTGGATCGCTGACTTGCTGAATACTAAACAGCTGTTTCGTGGATCGCGCGCAATTTTTAAAGTTTCAAGTCGCTTTTTTTTTTTTTTTTTTTACTTACTTTATGTGTCCCAGGTAACGTGAACCTTCTTTTGCCAAAACTAATCACTACACTTTCGCACTAGTCGCGTATAGAAAGCTTCACTAAGTTGACCGTTTAGGTTTCTAAAACCAAGAGCCTTCTGAAACACAACCTTTTCACTTTCACTACCTATGTAAGTTCAGATGTGTGATGTCAGATGTGTGTTGATCTTGGTGGCCAATTAACTGGTCCGAGGCGAGGGATAAATTGCTCACCGAAAAGACGGTGGAGTAAATCCATTATTTCACGGGCTGTATAGCAAGTAGCGCCGTCTTGTTGGAACCAAAGTAGAAAAGCGCTTATGCGACCAGTTTAATCATACGGTTCGGTAATTTGGTGCAAAGCTCTTGGGAGAGATTACAATATCAAACTACTCTGCAGAATACAAAGATAAGACTGTGCAATTACGGTCGATGCGCCTAGATCATGTCCTAGGGAGAGTCTCAATGCACTAACAAGTGTTGCCCGGGTAGATTTCCATATCAGGAAAATGGCAACCATGAGTGCATTTAGGTTAAATGAAACGGGTCGTTCGAAGAAAAAAAACGTATGGTCATGCCATTATTGCGACAAACTCAGTTCACCTCCACGTGGACTGACAACATCGTCGCCACAGTGACTTTCAACAGGAATTTCGCCACTCTCTTTCCATCTCAGGCGGAATGGAGTAAGGGATTCTCACTAAAAAACTTCGGTTCAAAAATGGGTTGTGATGTTGGAGCTGGTATATTTTCTCGCAGATTTAGAATTAAAAATTTGTGCGTCTTTCTAATACTTGCAATGCTTTCCAGGTGAAAATGCCAGCAATAGGGAAAGCCTGTAGGTTTCTAATCGCAAACGGCTCTTTTAAGCGCAATATCGCTATTCTTTCGGACAGCCCAGCTGCAATCCATGCACTAGATTTGCCTGAAACAACCTCTAAACTGGTGGAACGTGGTGGAACGAAGCAGAAGTGACTTTACCAGCTTGAGCGTAGGCCATAAAGACTTAATCAGGGTCCCGGAACATTGAAGGAAACGAACACCTATAAAATCAAACAAGCGTCAGAATTGACAAATATGAAGTTAAGAGATGCGTGCAGACTCATGGCAGTAATAACTGTGTTCTGTCCCTTACGAGACCAAGCCGCCAAAGTGGGCATCGCTTACAATGCATATTGCCAAAGCTGTAATTAACCGGAGTTAACTATATTGCACTTCCTCTTTGAATGCTCTACCCTATGAAAGGCGAGGATGTTAAGCCTTGGCAAAGCGCTTTGTGAGAACCTCGAAGAACTAGCCGGTTTAAACGTAAACAGCCTTATGAGGTTTCTCACAGACTGCATATAGTCGAGGAAGAGTGACCTTACAACTTGTTGGTAGCGAGGATCTGGCAACAAAATGGTGCAGAAGCACTAATTGTATTCTTGGTGAATCACCACTTTAACCAACCAACCTTCCCCGCCACATTTTGAAAGCATTTATTTTATTACGGAGCTATCTAAAAATATTATATTACATAAATTGACTAGCAAAGGCCCGGCAAGCGCTGATCTACTGTTAAGGGGAAACATTTTATTCTAACGCCTTAGGGTATACTATAAATTTTGTATTCGCATCTACTGTAAAAATATTTAAATCCAGTAAAAGTAAAGCAGTAAGTAATTTGAAGTTTTCTATTGTGCGAATAGAGAAAGAAATGCATAAGAGAAAGACACAGAAATGCATTATAGAATATTTTTTGTAAAATTTCAAACTGAATCCCGATCGGAGCGCTGGTGACTCATTATCGAAGCACATAATAAATATACGTTTTAAAAACTTTGGTCTCCAATGCCAGTTAGTGGGTTTATTTTCTGCAAAAACATAATTTCTTAGGTACCAAACCCAAATTAAAGAATTAGGAATTAAATCAATTTTTGATGCCCCGTATCTCACGAGGGATTAAGAGCCTGAAGAAGAAGATAAAAACAAATTTTACAAACACCTCGAACTGCTTTGTCTTGCTGCGATTGGCATCAGTACATAGGCAGCATTTGGGCTCTTTGGTGCACTCTTTCATTTTGTGCCCAGTTTCTCCACATCGGATGCATATACCTTTTCCGCTTCTGTCTGGTCCTTTGCAGTTTGATTGAAGGTGTCCGACACCGAAGCACCGGTAGCACCGCTTCAGAGATGTGCTAGCTCTCATCCTTGCACTAACCCAACCGATTTTGATATTATATTGCTTGAGCAGCTTTTCTGCGCTTTCAATAGCGAAAGTAACATAGGCCCGTACTTGTTGTCGTTGATTAGGTTTTGTGATCCCAACATCGATATTTTCATTAGGGCCAGCTAGCATTTTTCTCACAGCGTCATCAATTTCCTTCTTCTCCGTGACGGCGTCCAAGTCTCTGATCTCTACAGTTGAAGTTGGTCTGAGGGTTGTAATGGAACCAATCGCTTTTACGGTTTCCTCTAATTTTTTCAAAAAATCAGCGTTAACTGTTTTCCCCTTTTCTAACTCAAGTAAAAGAGCGCCAGTTTTGGTTCTTCCTACGCCTTTCACCGTTGTGGTTTCGTCTGGCATGGTCTTTTCTCGGATATTTTGAGGATTTCAGCAGAACTGTGGCCCTCTACCGGCTTTACCAACACATCCTCCGATTTTGGTTTTGGTACTCGTTTATTCTCCTTTTGGCTCACTTTAGCCTTCCTTGCTCCATCGTTTTGCGCTCCATCCCTTCCTTTTGGCACGGTATTGGGCCTAGATTTTTGCCGGCTTAACACTTGCCATTTCACAGGCTCCCGAACTCTTAGTTTCTTCGAAGAGTCGGGTGCGGCAGGACTTGGTGCATTCCGTTTTGCGGCTAAAGGAGTACTTTCCTGGACAAAAAAAATATTTCAAGAAATTTAAAATTTACAATATTAAGTGTGCTATTAGATGGCAGCTTAATATTTCGTGTTGCGCTAACAATAAATAATAACAATACTACAAAAATGCATTTTAATGAATTAAATTATACTCTAGAAAAAACTTCTCGTAAAATCGCTCCCCCGACTGCATTTAACCCTTTATTAAATAATAACAATAATTCCCACAACCAAGCCACAGCAAATAATATGCAACATCAGAAATTACACAAACAGCTGCTGCTGCTGATGATGATGATCCTTCTTATTGTGCGGCCTCCACTGCCCGCAAACGTTCAATGCTCTCGCCCACCGGCTCCGCCAAGTGCTGATTCGTCAATCTGTCGGCAAGCGAAAATTAATTATTCCGCACCGAAACTTTATTTGCCTTCTTGGCGTTTATTGTGCTCATCTGTTGACTGTCGGCTGTCGACTTGGCGGCTTCGTATTCATTTCTGTCGCAACTGTACCGCTGATTATTGTTAAGCTGGAAATAAGTGCCCGCTTTTTGTTGGTCAGCAAATAACTTTTGCTGATGAAATTATGCCCATTTTGGAAATGTCTGCGCTTGCGAATTTAATTGATTGTGGCACACACACATACGCACTACTCTTTGATTATCATTTCGGTTTTTTTGTGCGGGTTTATGCAACAAAATGGTGGATTAATGTTGATTGGCGGTTTCATTTTGTGTTAATTAAGTTAATTCGCATGCTTTACACGCATTGAAAGTACGGTCAATTTTTCCATAATTCGTACACGAAATTTGTAGTGCTTTAATTAGGGAATAACCATGATAATGTAATAAAAAGTTTCATACGAAAATAATTACTTTCGCAGGCAAGTAAAGTTTGATGTTTGTGAAGGAGATGAGCACGCAAGAAATTTTTTATGCTTTTAGAAAAAAATTATTTGAAGATTTTACCTGCTTCTAATTTATTTTAGTTTAGTTCATTAACTTCCTTCTTTTTTAGTTATTTTCGATTCCGAAGTGTATTAACTTTTCGTTGCACTCGGGTCCCCTTTTTAATTTGCGTTAATTCATTTTTTCTTCAATAAATTTGTGTTGTTTACTTAATACTACGTATTTTTTTTATTATTATTTACATTGTTAATTAAATATAAACTAACGAACAATTTGGTTTTAATTTTGTGGAATACAACTAAATTTAATAATGCTCTACCCAAGGCTTGCAGGGAAATGGGCTACTGCGTGAGTTGGTGTGGTTTTTTTCATTTCAGCCTTTCTTTCCATTTATCGGGATCAAGGCTTCGCTATTTACATGGTGGCGTAGTCTTTCCAATGAGACTTAGCGTTTACTGTGAGCAAAAAGTAAGGTGAATTTATTTGTCAAACTTCGCGGGATTCAAATTTCGCTCCAGTTATTTTTTTCCATGAGTTGGCAGCACTGGTAATAACATCTGGGCCAACTTTCATGTTAATGTCATTATCAGTAATATATTTACGCTTGAGTTTACCAAACGACCAAGAGTGCATTTTTCGATTTTTACAATGTCTGATTTGATTGAGCAGAGAAGTGCCATCAAATTTTGTTTGCGGAATGAAATTTCGGCTGTGGAAACGTTTAGCATGTTGCAGAAGGCATTTGGTGGTTCGGCCATGTCGCAGAAAACTGTTTATAAGCGGTACAAAGACTTCAAAGAGGGTCGAGAACGTGTTGATGACTTGGAGCGCTCCGGACGACCATCGACGTCAACAGATGACCAACACGTCAATAAAGTGAAGGAGTTAGTGCTCAAAAATCGTCGGTTGACTGTTAAAGACCTTACTGATATGATCGGAATATCCGAAGGATCTGTGAAAACCATTTTGAAAGACCATTTGGGCCTACGAAAAGTCAAATCTCGTTTGGTACCGAAAACTCTCAATTTCTTGGAAAAAAGTCGTCGCGTTGATGTGTGTGAAACAATGCTTTCAGACTATCAGGGTAAGCTCTAATGCATCATTACGGGAGATGAGACTTGGATTTATGCTTACAACCCTGAAACAACCGACCAATGAAGCGAATATCGTGCTAAAGGCGAGGCCAGACCGAAAAGAGCACATCAAAGTCGTTCAAGAATAAAGGTCATGATGAAAGTTTTTTTCGATTTTCGGGGTGTGGTGCTCTATGAATTCCTTCCACCTGGCCAAACTGTTAATAAGGAATATTATTTGAGCGTTATGCGTCGTTTACGTGAAGCAATTCCTCTAAAAAGACCAGAATTATGGTCCAACAACTCTTGGTTTTTGCATCACGATAATGCACCGTCTCACACTGCACTCGTTCTTCATGACCATTTCGCCAAAAATTCCACGCATATCGTTCCGCAACCACCGTATTTGCCTGATTTGGCTCCGTGTGACTTCTGGCTATTCCCAAAACTCAAGAGACCACTCTGGGGAACGCGTTTCGAGTCGATTGAGGAGATAAAAGCTGAATTGAAGAAGGTGCTGATGGCTATACCGGAATGGACTATTTGGCATGTTTCGGGGATTGGAAAAATCGTAGGCATAAGTGTATTTCGTCGAGAGGGGATTATGTTGAAGGGGATGAAATTGATTTATAGGAATAAATAAAGATTTTTCATTTTACAACCAAATTCACCTTACTTTTTGCCCACAGTTGATCGAAGTGGCAACTGATTCGATGCCAAGGTCGAGTTCGATATCGGTGTTGCAGACGTACCAAGGTGTATAAACAGCGCATCGTAGTACCTTATTTTGGAATCTTTGCATAGATTTTTTTTTTTTGAGCTTGAGCAGCCCCATAGCTGGATTTCATAGGTCCAAATTGGTTTGAGCTTTTTTAAAAGATTTTTATTTTATAGGGATAAGGCTGATTGGTTGCCCATAAGCCAGTACATATTTCTATATCTGATTTCTAACTGTTCGTTTTTCTTTTTAACGTGAGCATTCCATCTCAGCTTGGTATCTATGTAGTGTCATACCTAAGTATTTGGCGTTGTTGTGATACGCGATTTGCACGCCGTTTATGTATAGTGGCAGATATTGGATATTCTTCTGTGTGAAGTCTAAATGAACCGATTTATTTATGCGCCATTTAATGGTCCACTCTAAGATTTTCTTTAAATAAATTTGAAGGTTTGTGAATGAGTCAATATGGGTTTCTCCTACCGTCAATATGGCTGTGTCGTCAGCAAAGGTTGCTGTGGAGGCATTTTTTCCTCAAAGGCGTTTTCAGTGATGCGAGTAAATCAGAGCACATGATCAATGGTAGAGTGTTTTTTGCGAAAACCAAATTGTTGAACTGGTATTATATTTCTTTGCTTAATAATTAATTGAGACGTTTGGCTAAAAGCTTTTCCCTCAGTTTTGATAAGATGTGACTTCATGCGTTGGCTTCCCTGGTATATTAAACATAATTATTTCAGCAGTTTTCCAATATATAGAGATGTGGTGCAGTTTCAATGTGAGGTTCATTATTTAGGAAATTTGCTTATTTATTTCACCAAGCAATTCGGAACTCGTAACAAGGGGAATTTCGGCATCAGTTTCATAGTTAAATGGCTGCATTTCGGCTGCATTCAATGTGTCATATGGCTTTTTTGTTCCCTGTGGATCCATTTGCCCTGGCTTCCTTACCGCTCTCAGGGGCAGCCTCTTACGACAGCCATGCCTTGCCGCGGATGGATTCTTTCCCCCGACCCGCTGGGGTATAGAATAAAGTAAAACCGAAGGCCGATGCAACCTGTGATTTTGCTCTTCAGCACAATAATTATTGTCCTTATAAAGGGTGATTAAATTTTAAGGGCCGATGTTGAATGTGAACCACACCTAAACCTCAACGACACCGTTGGACTTCTTTCTTTATTTGAAAGAAAAGGAGTACGTCGATAACGCAGCAATAATTCAAGAGCTAAAGGATGAGATAATTTGGCACATTAACGGCATAGAACCTCAATTATGCCTCAGCGGCATCGAAAATTTGAACCACCGGGTGGAGATGTGCCGCCGAGGCCGCGGCGGCTATTTGGCCAATATTTTACTCTATGCGTAATTGAGCCATACCAATATTATCATAATGATGAAAAATGACAATAATTTCTTCAGATCAATACCGGCCCTTAAAAGTTAACCACCCTTTTTAATTATTTTACTTCAAACGCGATGCTTACATGTTGACCCATCAGCGTATTAGCGAAAGCTGCTTCGTATGCGCAGAATTTCTCAAATTCTATAGCCCTCCTCTAGCAGAGAGCTTCATCGCTCCTCTTTAAACAAAACTGGACTACTTTCATGCTTGCATTCAAAAATTGTCTTTTATTCTTTTGTCCATGAAATTAAAAAAAAATTATTATTTCCGTCCATGTGACAACGCTATTAACCCATTTCGACCCAGAACATTTTCGAACAACAAAACGGAAACATGCACAAAAACCCAAAAAACATATTGCCACAGTGCAAACGACATTGAACGGAGCGTAATGGAGTGTCGTAAAATTTTATGTACACGAAAATTTCGGACATAACGCTATCATACAGCCATAAGCGTAAACAAACAGGAATAACAAAAATTTGTATGCAAATAAAGGTAAAAATTTAATGGCTAAAAATACATAATAGTTCAGCGGCCACCGTAGCTAAGTTTGTGCGGCTTAAAGGCTCTAGGTGCATGGGTACGAACCCGACAGTGGACATAAAATAATAAAATTATAGAAAATAAGCAGCCGCCTCTCTGAGTTCAAGCCTGACTGTAGGCTTCTCAGAAAAACTAGCGGCCGTTCATCGGCGGCTCCACTCATTTATAGAAGAACAGCAAACCGCATCATACAAATTGGTTTAGAATCTCGGCCTTAATGGCTTTTGGAGCTATATGCTGCCCGTTTGTTGGAATGGCTGATACATGAAGAATTTTATGTCAGCTCAGCCACGCGTTATCCATTTGCATGAAGTCATATGTGCATATGTGTGTGTGTCCTACGCTAAAGAGTGTTGCAGTCACAAAAAAACAAAGTAACAGACAAAAAAGGGGAACTAAGTAAATACAGTTTTTGGTTACATATTTGTTTATGTTTTTCTTTGCGGTTTATTTTATTTTTGTAATTTGTATGTTAATTTTACGGATGTGTACAGGCTTGGTTTTTTTCTTTGCTGTCGCATCACCTGTGAATAATGGCATTTAACTATTCATCTTATTGTTGCCTCAGTTAAGCGTCTCAGCTGAGTGGAATGAGGTTTTTTTTTTTGATTTAATAAAAAAAGTTTTTTTTTTATTTATATATTTATTAAATGGATCCATTTGGTGGTGCTGATGATGACCAAAATGGTGATTATTTGCCTGAGGAAAACGCATCAGAAATTAGGTTGGAAGAAATAATCGAGCCAAATGAAATAATTGACTAGAATGAAGAAACTGAGGACGATTTAATGAATGAGTCAACGGCTGCGCTATAACCAAGTGCTGATGAACAGTTTTTCTACGGCAGACATGGTACAAAACTGAAGAAAGATCTGCCATCTGTGGCTATTCGTATTCGACAACGCAAAATTCCTTTCTTATTGAGATATTCAAGAAACTTTTTACACCCAATATTTCATTAATTATAATTTTGGCAACAAATTGATATGCGGAGCCATTCAGAAATCGAATGAAGCACATTTGACCAGGCCCGGGTGTCCAACTGAAGGTTCTAAAAAGGTGTCCAACGTATTACAGGGTCCGGCACTTGAGGTGTAATCAACTTCAGACCTCTCGCGCAGCTGTTAGTTAACTAAATGACAGTCCAGAGTATTGATTACACTGCGTTACAAAAACGAACTTTTTTTCTGTCCTATGAACCAAATATACTTTTTCGGAAAGGGGGGAAAAATAAAAATACACGTGTATCGGCGATTTTCATGTATACGTCAAAATTATTTTTTTTATGTATAAAATATAGAGCTCGTAGGCCGCCTGTGTGAAAAACTTTGGATCCCTTTTTCCGTGATCCAATCGCGCTGAATTTCTGCAGGCAGACTCGTGGAAATGTTTTTATTATGTAAAATTAAAAAAAAAAAATTTATCAATTCTCAGATTTTCTTGATTTTTTTTTTCTAAAAAAAAATGTTTTCTAAATTTTCGGCATAACTTGAAGGGACTCCAAATTTTTAAACAACTTATTAACCTTTAATTTATTGTTTCATACAACACACTCTGTGCCGTTTGTGTGTTTGTTACAGTTCCGGAAGTTCCGATCATCTGACAGTTGCGCTACTAGGAGACGTATACTTTGACAATTGCTTTAAGTTCTGTTGCGCGAAAACGTCTTTCTGTATATTTCACCTTACGAAAAATGCAGTGCCCGACTCGAAATAACTTTTCTTACGTTTGTGACTTATTCGCACCAAGTAAAAATTTTTAAAATATTACGAAAACAGTGGTTAATTCGTTTCAGAAAATATTCAAGACTGCTTATGTTCCTTACTTGTGGTATAATCCGGAAGTCATGTGCGACTATTGCTATAGAAATTTATGCAAGTTTACTGATGTAAGGTCAACAATAAAGTACTCTGTACCAACAATTTGGCTACCACGTACGGAGCACTGCAGTGAACTGTGCTACTTTTGCGTAACTTTTACTCAAACTAAAGGGTACAAATACATTCGCCGCAACAGAATTCGCTACGCTAATGTAGAATCGGTTATTCCAGCAGTTCTGTACTCACCAGAAGAACGTATAGCGGCTTCAATGGAGATTTTTGATGATGTTCCCGAATTAAGGAATGGAGAACCAACAGTAGCACCAACAATGCTATCAACATTTCTTGCATCGAATGCGAGATGCGGGGAACCAGAAGTATCGGAATTTGTACCAACACCCAGTGAACTTGGGACTGCAGTGCCGCATTAAGTAACGCAAGCCGACTTCAATGACCTTGTACGAGAAGGAAATTTGTCAAAAAGAACAGCCGAACTCTTTGCATCACGCTTTAAGCAGTGGAATATAGTTTCTTTAAAAGCATTAACATTTTTAATGTAACAATTTTTAGTTTTAATATAATAAAATTAATAAAAAACTTCGGGGTTTTATATCTCTATTGTAATGCGGAGTGAAATACCTTTCTTTTGATACCCACATCGGCATATCTCATGCAATTTTTTTTTTTTAATTTCGAACAGGTGGCAACCCTGTGAAACATTGTCAGTGGCAACAGCTAGGTGAAAAGTCTAGAAATGTGATACACTATCTGTGTGCCCAATTTCATTCAAATCCGTTAAGCTAATCCTGAGATCGTGTGGCTATACAGAATGCATACGAGAATTGCTCGTTTAAAGTTATAAAATACAAAAAAAAAAAACAATTGTGATGTGTACATGAAAATCGCCGATACACGTGTATTTTTATTTTTTATCCCCTTTCCGAAAAAGTATATTTGGTTCATAGCACAGAATGTGTGTAACGCGGTGTTATAAGCGCGCGGAAGCATTTTGCCGAGAGTAAACGCGAAAAACGAAAATCAGTAATGGATTTCCAACGTACAAATGTGATTGCACTATATTAGGCTGGAAAATCACAACCAGCCATTATTCGTGAGCTCGAGCACCTTAAAGTAAATAAAGTTTTTGTTTGTCGCTAAAGATTCACCAGTGGCGAGACGCTGAAAAAAGCCATTGTTCGCGAGTGGGCCAAAATACCTGCAAATCACATTCGGGCAGCTTTAAATTCGATTCTCGACCGTCTGAAAGCCATCGTCAAGGTAATAGATGGTCATATCGAGCAAAAGTAAATTGGTTCTGAATTTTGTATTATTTGCACACATTTCTTAATTCGAATAGAATCCAAGTAATTTTCCAAACTAAATTTATGGCCTTAATTGGTTACACTTCGAGTGCCGGGCCCTAGAAGGTGGAAAAGTGCTCCACTTTGAACTGTTGCACACTTATATTGGTGATTTCTAAGACTAAAAACGAAAACTGTCTAATTCGGACTAATTCTCACCACACCTTCAAAATTTTTATTTTTTTATTCTGAGATTCATAACAGCTGATTCTACAATTCTCGATACCTAAATCGTGGAATCTTGAACTTAGCATCCCTAGGTAATACCAAACAACGAGTATTTTGATAAGCTTTCGAGGTATTTGGGCCTCGATGGAGCTGGGAACTTTCAGTCCCGATGGTCTAGAGCTTGGAAATTTAAGGTATTTTCAGAAATTTTTTTTAGAATAAAAAAATGAAAAACGATATTTAAATTTTTTAGGCTTTTATTTAACTTTTTTACATAACAAAATGAAAAAAAAAAATTTAATTTTAGTGATGTAAAAAATTACGCTGAATTTAACCGAAAAATTGGTCTGAACGGTGTTGTCCATTTTGGCTCTTCTATTTTTCTGAAACACAAAAACCAAGACAATTATTAATCAGTATGACTGTTGCTATGCCCCGTACTAGAATAAAGAAAAACAAGAAAAAAAATTTACAAAATGGCGCGGTTTTGAATTTAACACTCTAAAAATCGAGATTTTTTTCAGTTTTTTAATAAAAGAAATACTTAATAATTGAAATAATAATTTGATTCTAGTACGAGCAATAGCAATATGTTGTGAACAAAATATTAAAATTTCATATGAGTTCGTTGAATAGTTTTTTTTTTTTTGAGAGCACCAGGCCGAAAAAAGTAGTTTTAAGATAATTCAGTTCAAAGTTTTGAGTGACGAATCTGACTCTACCTGCTAAAACGGCTGTAGAATCGAAAATACTGAGAATGTCCTTCCAAAAATTTGACAGTAAACTCTTAAAAGTCTATACCTTCGAAATATCAAAAAAAAAAGAAATAGATTTTATAAAAATTCTAGATCATCGAGACCCCTTAAATTCTCCGCTTCAGATCAACAACTTCAGGTCGCAACTTAGTATAAAATTTTGTCTCGGATATAAATAATAATAATAAATAAATAAATTACCGAGCCACACATACATACACTTGTGCTCACATGATTAAGTTACTCCATTTCTTTCTAATTTTTGGAAAATTTTTTATAAAAGTGGTGTAGTTTATTATACATATATCAAAAATCGCATAAATAAACTTTCTAAACTTCTTACAAAACTCGGAAAAATTTAACAAATTTCAAAAAGTTATGAATAAAATTTTCCACTTCTTGTTTATATTTTTCTAATCTTACACTTTTTTATACCAAAACTGAAGCGCTACAAAATTGCATGTCCAGAAGTTTTCTAAAGATTCTGAAAGAAGATTCTGATGCGTAAATGGGGACGCAATTTTTAAAATTTTTTTAAATACTTATACTTATATAAAAAATTTGCAAAAAAATTGCTCATGGAAAATATATATTGTATTTAGAATATTGTGAAAAGGAAGAGTGAGCTGTTTAAGTGAGCGCAAATGTAATAGTTTTTTGTATATATACAACATCTGTGGATCACCTTAATCCGAGTACCTCCAATGCGTTACATTTAGCCACTGAACCATTCACCAACCTCTGCATCCGAACAATTGCGGCCCGTCCTGCTATTTTGAAAGAAATTCCTGGAAAAATGTATTCCATTCAATCGCGCATCACCCTCGCCATGAGCGGCGGTATGAATAGGCAAAGCGTGTTGACTTTGCCACAATGACTTCGAATTAAGACCCTCAAAGTGGCAAAGGTATAGAGAAGAAACAAAACAGAAAACCATTAATACCCACGCAAAAGCTTGATTGTGCTAGTATTTATGTAAAAGCTTTTTTTTATCACAAAAAGCCAGTATATTTATCTGTGGGTGTGTCAATAACCGCACCCAAAAGAGTCACTGCGGAGTCGAGTATGTCACCTGTTCGCCAATGCCAATACCAGTAGAATGAGATTGACAGATAAACTGTCTTTATTTTACGTTTATTCATTTCATGCTTTTTGTTGCCAACGGTGAGCGCTCGATATAAAAATATATATTTATAATATATATGTACGCATATTTGAAAATAATTTCGCACACAATCTTCTTATCGCATTTTTTCTCGTATCCAGTTTTTCGGCGATCGCCGTCAGCAGATTAATGGCAGGACGGGAGTTTTCATTTAATTTTGCTCTATTTTTATTCCATTTCACTTTGATTGCATTTATTCATTCATTACATTCGGTGAAGTGGTAGTTAAGCGTCGCTATGCTCCACTGCGCTTTGCGGTAAATTGCTGTTGCTTGAAGTTGCGTATACGCAGTGTACATCCCACATTTAATACTATTCAACGCGCTGCTTTCTATTGCCGCTTTCACATTCGTTGTTTGTGGTAAATATTTCCATTTAAATGCGTTTGTATGTGTGCGTTCTTTTGCGGTTGATTTCTGTGGTTTTATTTACATTGTATTATATTTATTTTTGTATAGAATTTAGCAATTCCAAGGCAGCAGAGTAGCCTTGAGAGAGTTGAAATTTGCTTCAAAAAATACAATGAAATAATTTTGAAATGAAAACTAGATGTTGTAATGTTTTTAAAACTGAAAAAATTTGAACAGCATTTTTTGTTTTTTAATTCAAATTGGAATTAAAAGCGAAAATTAAGGAAAATATACAATAAAGAATAGTAAAAATGCTGGTCTCTCTACAGTAGGCTAAATAACTAATTTAATTAGATTGCACATTTGCTCCAAATTATTTTCATATACCAAGACCAAAAAACCACGTCGTTTTCAGTCAAAATAGAAAGCGATGCTGACGGGTTTTATGGATTGCAATGGACAATCAGACAGTCAACCAGGACAGTCAAATTATATGGGCGTTATGTGACGTTTACGTGAAGCAATTCGCCAAAAATGAGAGGATTAGTGCGAAAAGAACTGGTTAATTGAGTTATGACACCTGTGCAACAACCGCTGCGCTTTAATAAAACGTATTACATTTTCCCCACTAATAAGGTTTTCAATTTCGAAGCGATACGTGCCATTTTCAAGTCGAATGGGACCGTAGATTTTTCTCATTATGATTCGTTCAAATCTCAATAGCTGGCTTAGATTGACACGTTGATCAAAAAATGCCCGCACAATATTGAAAAAATTCATATATACAACTTTATTTCTCAAAAGTGATTTTATGGTTTAAAAAATACTCCCCATCAACTGCAACTCACTTATGACAGCGTTCGATATAGCTCATGAAACATTTGTGGAAGTCTATCTTCGGTATAACTTTCAGAGACGTCTACGATTTTTCCATTATCTCCTTACCTCCTTTCCTTTCGACTGTTAAAACGCGTTTCCCGTAGTGGATTTTTGACTCGATCAAACAGAAAAAAGTCACAGGGAACCATATCAGGTGAATTTTATGGCCGTTGGATGGTATTAGATTCGTTCTTGGTCAAAAATTATCGAATATTGATGGCAATGTGCGACGGTGCGTTATCTGGGTACAAAATCCACGAGTGGTGTTCTCAGAAATATTTTCTTTCCTGGCAAATTACGTCACGTAAACGTCTCATGAGGTGCAAATAATAGTCCTTATTAGCTATCTGACCTTCTGACCAAAAATCATGGTGTGAAATACCATTGTAATCCATAAAAATCGTGAGCATCGCTTTTTTTTGACTGAGAACGACGTGGCCTTTTTGGTCTTGGTTCATGCAGAGCTCTTCACTCGTCTGATTTCTGAATTCTCGTACTCAAAAACGCATGTGTCATCTCCAGTAATAATACGTTTAATAAATGTTGGATCGGATTGAGCTTTGGAAATGATGTCTTTGGCTATATCAACGCGTTCCGTTTTTTGCATGAAATTCAGGTCCTTTGGGTTCAACTTTTGAAGCAACACTATGCATACCCAAATCATTAACCACAATGTCCTGAATGGTTCCAGAAGTGACATTCAAATCCTCTGCCAGCTCCCTGATAGCTCATTTGCAGTTATTGATCAACTTTTCAACAGTTCAAAAAAAAAAAAATAATTTTATTCCAAAGGATTTGTTGAAGAGTAAATTTTTTCAGCCTTAAATTAAATTATAGGTATATACCGGTTTATACTTATACTTATTTCAATTTTGTTAATATTTACCCTTTGTTATGTCCGAGGTTACAATCCAGTCACCAATTCAAGCCCTAAGACAATCCTTTCAGTAGTTTCGGAGATTAATGAATTCAAACACGACAATGGAGAAACTGTTAATTAAACAAACAGACAGACAAAAATTTAAGAAACGGCTCAATGTATTCAGTTACATTTCTTGATTCACCTAAAGGATTTCAGGTTTTTTTTTATTTATTTTAAAGAAATTGTTAATGTACTTTAATGAGAACTATCGATATCGATAACTATTATATATTATTTGACAGCTGAGTATGGCGAACTGAGTTGATATTTCTGTTCAATAAGTTTTGAGAACTCATCATGAATCGTTTAACGCCAGAACAACGCTTCCGAATTGTGGAAATTTACTTTGAAAAAAAAACACTCAAAACTGCACTTGCCATACAGCGCACTTAACAGTCGACAACTTTCTTTCCAGAACTGATTCTGTCCACTGGGCCCTCATTAGTGCGTTTTAACACCTCTGGATTACTTTTAATGGGGTTATGTTAAGTCGTTGGCTTATGCCGACAAACCAGCAACTCTTGAAGCACTCGAAGCCACTATTCCAACAACCATTGACGCCAAGCGGCCACTTTTAATGGAAAAGGTCGTCAAAAATGGTATTGATCAATGGACCGAATCGCGGCTAAGAGTTATAGCGACGGCTATTCGGCACATTGGCACATTCAAAAAATAAATCCTATGCAATTATCTACCCGATTATATTAAAAAAAAATTTAATCCAACAATATTCCCGTTTTGAATTATCATTTGAAGCTATCAAATCTAAAAATCTAAATTAATCAAAATAAAAATTTCCATCACTCAAAATATTCTAGTATTTTATTATTATTATTATTTATTAGAATAATATAAAATATTACACTAACTTAAAAACAAAACAAAGAGCACACTAGCTGCTTGGGCCTTCGGTGCTTATTCTATTTTTTAGTAAAAAAGTTAAAAGAAAAAAACAAAAGAAAAAAAGGATGATTAATTTTGTGCCACCTTGTACATATGTAACTAATTAATGAGAAAAGTGATTAAAAAAACTTTTTATGATTAATTTTGCGCCACCTTGTATGCAACTAATTAATTACAAAAGTTATACAAAAAAAAAAATTCCCGATTAATTTTGCGCAATGAATTCCCATGACGATGACCCACGATTCTGAAGTTTCTTCAATTCCTTTGCAATAATTTTGCCAAGATTCACGTTTGGCAGTTTTGACTGCTTTTTTATAATTTTTCAATTCAGCCTTATAAGCTTGCCAGTCCTCTGACCCTCTTGTGGCCTTGGCCAGGTTAAATAATGTTCTATGGGATTCTCGTTACGAGGTTAGATGCCTGTTCCACCAAAATGGTTTAGACTTCCCTCTGAGTTGGACAACCGGACAGCTAGTTGTTAAGGAGCTGTTCATTGCTTTAGTTACCTGATTAACCAGTTTATCCAGCTCCCCACATGTAGTGGGATCCTTGGGGGCTCTCTTTGGCAGTAAAGCTTTTAATTGTGTATTGTAAACTCCCCAGTCAGTTTTCCTTATATTTCTGAACTGACTAACTTGGGGAGATCTAGTGTCAATTTCAATTTCTGAGAATGAATTTTCGTTTGAGACTCGCCATCTTTTAATGTGGTTAGAAAACACGTCGGAATCTAGGATGAACTCCAGAACTTCCTCTCTGTTTATGGTAACAAAAGTCGGCTCTGAGCCTAAATTCAAAACACGAATTTTATTTTCTAGAATAAAGTCAAGTAGTGACTCACCTCTAGCATTAGTGTTGCTGCTCCCCCACGGGATGTTGGGAGCGTTTGCGTCGCAGGAGACAACCAAGTCTTTGTTTTTCCGGGCTGACTCTTGTACCAGCGTTCTAACTTCATCTGGCGGGGCATCTCTATCGTAGGCCATATAGGCGGAGGCTAGCCAAAAACCGGTTTTCCCGAGCTCGATGCTTGCCGCCACCATGTCGCCGTTACTAAGCTGTGTAAGCAAGAAAATGTTTATATTATTTTTTGCAAAGATTCAGCTACGATTCTTACCTGTATGTTGTACGGCAATCAGTTTAAAGCTCTTCACTATAAGACCGCAGATTTTATTGCCGTGTACCCGCGGTTCTTGGATGAGAGCTATGCCAAGTCCACCGGCAGCCAAGCGGACGGAAAGGTGCGCGGACGCAAGTTTAGAGTGGTGGAAATTAATTTGGATCAGCTTCATGGGAATAAGTCCGTTTTCTCTCTACGATCGTGAACTCGACGTCCTCCTCCGAGATCTCCCCACCTTCAATGTCAGCGAGGGGATCCTCTTCGTTAAAAAGCGGTCCCACACCGGTCAGCCTTTCCGAGTCGGTTGAGCATTGGCTGCTGGGCAACCCTTCTGCAGTATCGCTGCGCAAGCTGGCCTTGTCACTCTCCTCACCAGATTCGAATGGTTGCGTCAACAAACCCGAACCTCACAACGTTGTTTTTCTGCGCCAGTGGGGCGAGCGAACCTCGCTAAAGGTTGGATATTTGTGGCCACCTACCTTTTGTCTTTTGGTGACCCTTTCTATTGTCTGCTCTGCAGACCGTTGTCTTGTAGGAGTAGCACTCGCCGGTTTTCCCAAGTCGGATATTACTCCCTTTGCCCACTCTACCGAGTTAGCCTGGTATTCGGTTAGCTGTTCTGTTGCTATCTCTCCTAGTCTAAATAAGACCCTACTGGCCGCCTTCTGCTCGTAATAGTTTGCTTGGAGGGACGGACATGTTTAGCCGGCCCCGACCCGTCCTACGCCTGTAAACTGCCTAGTGGTACTAGGCCCTTCTATGGCAACCTGCCGGTTGAACCTAGAAGCAGGTGCCGACCCCCGCCCTCTATAAGAGATTGAAGTGAGATGTGGATTGCCCGTCTTATGCGGAGTTGACCCTGCAGCTCAGGCTATCGACCGACTTGAGGTCGGTTTACCCAAGCCTCCTCGCCCCCCGCTGTCTTCTGCAGTACTCGTACTGGTACCAGCCCTTTCGCTTAAGCCCCCTCTAGCTCGTAATAGCGGCGGTCTGACCACTACCTTGCTCTCAGCTGTGGCAGTGATCGGAGTCACCTTTTTGGTTTTTTGAGAGAACCGACCTCCTTGTAAGAAATGTTTTTCGGGTTCAAATTCATTTTTGGTCCCACAAGTGTTGGACAAGGGAGGTCCACCAGCACAGAGGTCCGTGTGCACAGGTAAGGCTAGATAGAACCGGAGTTCGCCAGGTATCCGGAGCACTCCGCTCGCGACTGGGCTATTTCTGGTCTGGGTTCCCAGCCAGGCTGAACCTCGGCACGGGTCGTATAACAACTTGTTCCGACCCAGAGTCATCGTTCATAAGGCAGTCCGAACCAAGGGAGTGAGTGCATTCGCTCAATACTGGAATGTATTCAAGCGACCACGCTACCATCCATTGATAAGGTCTGATTAGTCATTCGACTAAGCCTTCGCACCACGGCAAGGTGTCTGCCTTCGCGGAGGCTATGTAACTAATTAATTAAAAAAGTTATAAAAAAGAAAAAAAAATTGATGATTCCTTTTGCGCCACTTTGTAGGTAACTAATTAATTAAAAAAAAGTTATGCAAAAAAAAAATTGGATGATTAATTTTGCGCCACCTTGTGTGTAACTAATTAATTTGAAAAAGTTGTACAAAAAAATGGATGATTAATTTTGCGCCACTTTGTACTGTACATACTGCGTCTGCTAAAACCAACCCTCTCTTTACAAAAATTTCTCGTCGTATAAAATAGAAAAATACAAAAAATATTTACATCGAAGTTAAAAGCTAATTTCTAAAATACAATAAAATCAATAATAAAGCTCAACTATGAGTGCACATTTCTAAATGCGTTAAATAAAATCAAAAAAATATATTTATAAAAATAAAATATGCAAATAATTAGCTGGCTAGAGCCTCGTACGTCCGTACTTTTGTCCAAAGCATTGGCAATAATATCCAATTTATTACATTTTTCACTCTAAATTCAACGAACAAAATTTCGTAATACCGGCACTTCATCGAATAACTGTAAAGAACGACGAAAAGACAGACTATCACGGACAGCGTCCGCTAACTCCATACCCATTTGCCTAAAAAAATCAAGAACGCTCAAGGCGACTTCCTTAAAAGTTACCATCATGCAACGGTTTTCCTTTTTCAGTTAGGAAGTAGATAATAAAAAATAGAAGAAATAGAAAAAATTAACTAAATTAAAAGCACCCAATTCAGCTTCTCCGCATACGAGCACATCAACCGCTTATTCCAGTTTTAGTCTTTGTAAATAAGCAATCTTAAGGTCGAAATAGAGTAGCATCCGTTCATCAGAACTTAATCGAGTAACTTCCTTATGAAACAATACAAAATGTATTTGCAGATGGATTCTAGAAGAAGGAATTACAATATTTGTGCAAAGTAAACACTCCGACTTATTTTCGCTATTCAAAGTAAAAAACAATTCAATCTCCCACTCTGCATTGAACATCATACACAAGCCATATACTTTTCGCTCCGCACATATAAAAACATGCGGCATCAAACTACTCACTTGCCGGCCAACATCAAACTGAATAGTTTTCTCATAAGCAAGCTTACGTTCCTTGAGCGGGTGCTCGTTCGCAAACCATGCTTGGTCTGAAAAATGCATAGAAAATTTGCCTTCTTACAATGCTTTAGCTCATGGCTTTAGAGCACACTTTTAGGCGCAGTAGTTCAATTAGTTGATATGCGCTGAATTTATGCATTGGCGTGTGGTAGCGCGAAATTATCATAAACTGTGAAAATTGATTTTGCATCAAATCACATAGTACCGTTAGAAAACGTGTTATCTCGCTATTTCAGCACCAATTACAAAACACATCGTATATCAAAAGATTTAACTATGACAAAATTAATAATTTTTGTTTTTTTTGGCGGTACAACTAGCAAGTGCAGCACTCAGACATGAATTAAGCCCATTGTACTGAACTCGCTTTAATTTTCCTTAAATCTACTCGACTTCCGAAGAAATCTGAGTAGATCTTGTGGTGCCAAGGAGCGACCACCTTCGCTTCTTAACACATCAGTGCCAAATGCCTCAAGCCTAATTCGAGCGAAGGCGAGGCAGACGCACAGAAAGTGGTGGGCTGTCTAAGGCCATGAGCACAGCTGAGCTGTCGCTGCAGGCACATATAGATCTGCCTCTCCATCGGTTTTCCATTGTTCATTGACACATTGCACTCTCCAAGCTGTTGTTGGGAAGTGAGCGTATATAGTAAGTACATTTTATCTTTAATATAAATTATTTGAAAGAAGAAGTGCGCCTAAAGGTATGTAATACCTATATTTGGTGCTCATATGTGAAAGGCACAACATGGCATCTTAAAAAGTGCATACTCTCTAATAGACCCTCTCACTGGCTTCTCACAGGCGCACTACTTTTTCAGGCGTTTCTTGGCGCATTTCTTATTTCTTTACTGAAATGCTAACTAGAGTTCAGCGCTTAGCATGCGTGTTCATCACAGGGCGATGCAGAGCTGCCCTACAGCTGCGATGGGGGTGATGCTTGTGCAATTAGTTAAGCGCACCCTGTTGAATATTACCATGGAAAGCTTCGGGAGAGGAAAACTGATGTCATCTAAAAACATGGAATTCCTCATGCTGCAGCCTCCACTTAGCCAGCTACCCAGAGATGATATCAGTAAAGTCATCAAATTCGAAGAGAAATTAAGACATAACACATTTATTTTAGAAAAAGCGCACATTTTAAAGACAATTTTGACTTTAGCGCGATTTTATATCCAAAGCTAGGCAACACTGCAGTAGCGAGAGAGAGATTTGGCTGCTGAAAGGAGAAGAGCACCAACAATAACCGCAATCGTGGGCAATGCGGCCAGATGTTAAAAAAAGTGAAGCTAAATAGAACTGAGTGAATTATTACACTAATTTAAAAAAAAAAAATTATATTTTACAAAATTATAAACATTACATTTTAATTAGCACAGGCTAGAAAAATGTCATAAAGCAATAACCAGAACTCCGAGTCTAAATGATAAAAAAAAATGCTAAATCAAGCTACCAAAATGGTAATCTGGCCATACTGGTGCTAATAAGACGTCACTCATTATCAAATCTACTGAGAGCAAGGTAAAGTTCCACGACAGGCGCCATCTCATTATTCTTTCCATCCTGGTAGCTATCCATTCAAACCAACAACAACTTTGGAAGTCCAGTCTCTCCCAAAAATCATTCTCATTTTCTCCTTCTTCCAGATTACAAGAATTAGCGGTTTTAATTATATATATAATTGGCGCGTACACCCTTTTTGTTTGTGTGTTGTGTTTGGCCGAGCTCCTCCTCCTATTTGTGGGGTGCGTCTTGATGTTGTTCCGCAAATGAAGGGACCTACAGTTTAAAGCCGTCTCCGAACAGCAGATATTTTTATGAGGAGCTTTTTCATGGTAGAAATACACTCGGAGATTTGCCATTGCCTGCCGAGGGGCGGCTGCTATCGGTTTTAATTCTTCTTCTTAATTGGCGCGATAACCGCTTACGCGATTTTGGCCGAGCTTAACAAAGCGCGCCAGTCGTTTCTTTCTCGTGCTAACCGACGCCAATTGGACACACCAAGTGAAGCCAAGTCCTCCTCCACCTGATCTTTCCAACGCAGAGGAGGCCTTCCTCTTCCTCTGCTACCACCAGCTGGTACCGCATCGAATACTTTCAAAGCCGGAGCGTTTGTATCCATTCGGACAACATGACCCAGCCAACGAAGCCGCTGGATCTTTATTCGCTGCGCTATGTCTATGTCGTCGTAAAGCTCATACAGCTCATCGTTCCATCGTCTGCGATATTCGCCGTTGCCAACGTGCAAAGGTCCAAAAATCTTACGCCGAATCTTTCTCTCGAATACTCCAAGCGTCGCTTCATCGGATGTTGTCATCGTCCAAGCTTCTGCGCCAAACGTTAGGACGGGCATGATGAGAGTCTTGTAGAGTGTTAGTTTTGTTCGACGAGAGAGGACTTTACTGCTCAGTTGCCTACTTAGTCCAAAGTAGCACTTGTTAGCAAGAGAGATTCTACGTTGGATTTCAAGGCTGACATTGTTATCGGTGTTAATGCTGGTTCCTAAATAGACGAAGTATTTTACAACCTCGAAATTATAACTGTCTACAGTGACGTGGGTTCCGATACGCGAGTGCGCCGACTCTTTGTTTGAAGACAGGAGGTACTTCGTATTGTCCTCGTTCACCACCAGACCCATTCGCTTTGCCTCTTTATCCAGTTTGGAGAAGGCAGAACTAACAGCGCGGTTGTTAAGGCCAATGATGTCAATATCATCGGCATACGCCAACAATTGTACGCTCTTATAAAATATTGTGCCTGAGCGATTAAGTTCTGCGGCTCGTACGATGCTCTCCAACATCAGGTCACACGACAGTGAGTCACCCTGTGTGAAACCTCGTTTGGTATCAAACGGCTCGGAGAGGTCCTTCCCAATTCTGACGGCGCTGCTGGTGTTGAGCAACGTCATCTTTTAATTAGAACGTCGAAATTATAGAAACAAAAACTTATTAAAAAAAACGAATACGTCCTTCGAGTATTTGACTTATTACTTATCGCGTGAAGAGGAGGTAGTAAACCCTCAAACAGTTGATTGACGTTTGCTCCGTCTTGTGGACAATCCTATCCAAATGGGCTGCAGGAGAGTTCCAAAAATCGTTCCAGTTAACTACAGACTAGACTGAGAGCCTAATTTCTCAGCTTGACAGTCATATTCGAGATTCCAGAGCAACAGCGATTTTGACTGAAAAACAGGCAAATATTTTAATATTCAAGCTAATTCAATTCCAAATTCTGCCTTTATATTACTAGGTCCTTACTGAACTGCCCGTAGTTGAGCAATGGGGAATATCTATGAACCTATCGTCCGAAGCATAGATTGTTTAATAGCTGCAATCAACCGCTCCATATTTTGATTGCACTATCAGAAATTCTTGTGTTACTAGATCAAATGCTTTAATAACCATTTTATTCCATAAAAATTATTACCTCTAATCAAATGAACCGGACAGTATACATGTGCAAGATTTCCAAATAAAACCCACGCATTCGTGTTGTTGATACTTCTCTAAAAAACAACAAAAACGCATTTTCATAAAAAATTGGTAGAAGTAAAATACTCAACTCATCCATTCGCCACATCCACTTCAATATTCAAGGCATTCCACAATGAAATTCTACGCATTTTTTTTCATTATTCGGCGATGACTTTATTCTGCCTATAAAAAGTAAATCAAATCTAAATGGATTTGCATACCAAACTGTTGGCTGCCTGCACACATTCTTGCGCCTATACGACCGCAGTTATGTAAATGAAAGGCAACAGTCAACCCTCACACCCCAACGGCGAGTTAGTGCTTGCGGCGTCGTGAATTGAGCACTACACCGCAACGAGCCTATGATATGCCGCTGACACTCGTGCTGACAGCCGAACTGAATTGACATTTCAATTGGAGACCCTTTTGAAATAACAATCCAGAAATAAAAATCGAAATTGCCGGCTCGTGTCGCGAGTGTTTATTTATTTCCATTGGCTGTTGAAGAGCGTCATCAAATTAACTAATCATGAAGAAGAATTTGGATGTCAGTTGTTGAATTTTGATATTCAGTTGCTAAGGGATGGGAATGGACTTTATTATTCTAGTATGCAAAAATGGTGCAAAGTGAATGTGTTGCTACGAATGCTTGCTATTTTCTCAAGGACCGGCATTTGTATATTTGACGCCAACGCTTTACAAGGCACCAACCCTTCACATATAAGTGGAAAGTGCAAAAGAAAGTGCTCTCTATTGCTTCAAAAATAATAATATTTGAATACTTATTCATTTATACGTATGTGTATACATACATGCATATAGATACTTATAGAGTCCTTTAAGCAATAAATTGATAAATTCTTGATTTTTTGCATTGGTGCTACATGGTTTTCATAACATGAGAATATTTTATATATTTCGTAACGAGCTGTTCTCGATGAATTATGCAGTGAATCGGTATGAATTGTGGAACTTGTGAGTGTTTAACTTAAAGCAGAAAGTAGTTGTAGTTTCGGATGAGTTCTTCGCTCAACAAAAATCTATTCTGAGATTGTTCCGAGGTTATACTCGTATCCTTATACACTGCTTCTTCAACCGTTAGATGCAATAGAATGAAACTTACCAGAGCAGTGGGAAGCAATCCAAATTGTGCGAAATGTTCTAATTGCTCAGATTACAAAGTTTCTTTCAAAGGATCTTGTATGCGACGAATATATTGCGCACATAGTTATACTTCGTAGATCTATGCAAATCAGGTGTAGTAAAAGTTGGTTCGATAATTTGTTTCTAAAGTAAGGCAATATTTTCAGCACCAATCTCCCAAAGCTAAAACTATGACTACGAAATTTCACCAAAAATATACGTGGGGTATAAAAGGTTACACCCACACTTTTCTTTACATGACTTTACTTGTTTACTTTCTTTATTTAGCCATTTGGGAGTTTCAATATTTTCGTTTTATCATTTCAGTTATTATTTTCTCCGGAAGTGCACTGAAATTTATCACTTCAATATTTTTCCTTTACGTCAACTACGGTACAATTTGTGTGGCCTTGCGAAATATTTTTCTTCAATTCTCGATATCCTCTTTAATGATTTATCTAATTTATGAAAGTTTACACATTCGCTATTAGTCTTTTGTTGCTTTACCCTTAAAGTTTTTTTGCGTTATTGGCAATGAATAATGCAGAGAATTTATTTTAAATTGGCTGTCGAGTGTCCAAAAGTTTTCAGCTCACGATATAGTATGTAAGCATGTGGGTTATTTTTATTGGATTATTGGCAAAACTTGGCATAGATAACTTAAAAACTAAGAACTCAAGTGAGCTTTTTGGCTGAATACTTTTCGATTTATTTACAGTAGAATCAAAAAACAGCAAATAAGCTAGAAGTTTTTAGCGCGTATTTTGACTTCAACCAATTTACACAAGTCAATTCGGTAATACCAGTACGCTTGTATTTCGAGAAAAAAACTGACACATAAACCTGGAGAAAGTATTCTTAATTTTCAGAAGATTACTTGATTACACTTTCGTGTGAAAAGGAAATTATCAGTTGAAGAAAATTTTCATTTGTATGAGACAAGAAAGATGGATTAGAAGATTGCGACATACTTAAGAATATTGCTGGGCACGACATAGCAATTTGACAAGCAAGAAAAAATGGCGTAGTACGTGCATTAATAACAATAAAAATAAGAAGCAATACAACAACAAATATACAAAAATATTTTAAAATGAAAAAAATATAAATACAAATAAAACAATTAAAAAAAATTTTACAATAAAAGGTTTCAATAATTTCTTTTTCTGAAAAAAAACTATAATACATTTTTTTTTAAATAAAAACAAAAATTAAACAAAAAGCCTTTTTTTAAGCAAAATGAAAATAATATATAAAAAACATTTTAAGTAAAAATAAATATGAAAAAAAAAGTATATTTTAAAAAAATAAAAAATAAAATTTTGTTTAATGAAAATAATGAAAAAAAAATTTGTTAATTAAAAAAAAATAATATAATAAGATTTATTTTCGGCTTGGGGCTGTCAAATAAAAAAGATTTGTCAATATAAATAAAATAAATATAATTTTTTTTAATAATAATACAAATTAAACAAAAAGCCTTTTTTAAGTAAAATGAAAATAATATATAAAAAAAAATTTTGATAAAAATATAAATAAAAAATAAAAAAAAGTTTAAATAACAATAAATATGAAAAATAAAAAACCTTTTTTTTAATAAGAACAAAACAAAAATTAAAAATAACAATTTTTTAATTACAGTAAAAACAACTAATGAATGATTAATAAATTTAAAAAAAATTAATTACAAATAAAAAATTATGAACCAGATTTATTTTCGGCTTGATAAACATAATTTTTTTTTAATAAAAATAAATATTAAATAAATAGCGCCCTTTTTACGTAAAACAAAAATAGTACATAAAAAAAAATTTTTCAACAAAAATATAAATAAAAAATAAATTTTTCTACTTAATATGAAAAATAAAAATATATACAAATTTTGATTTTTTAATAAAAAATAAAAAAAACAATTTTTAAATAAGAATAAATAATGAATGAAAAAATTTGAAAAAAATGTATTTAATTAAAAATAAAAAATAATGGCCCAGATTTATTTTCGGCTTCGGACCGTCAAATAAAAAAGATATGTCAATAAAAATAAAAATAAAATACAAATTATTTTTAATGAAAATAAAAAAATAAAAAATAAGACAATTTTATTGTACCGTTTATATATTTTTGAAATAAAAATGAAAAATATATTTTTTTGAAGGTATGTATTGCAGTTCCTGTTCTTCCGATTCTAATAAAGTTATGGCACCCAACCATTGAGCTTCTCTTTGCATCCAGCTTTAGTCAAGCAGTTCAAACCTATTTAGTGATACATGGCTACTTTCGTAGCAAAATCGGTACTAATTATTTGCAAGTCCCCCAGGGTTTTCTCCATGATTTTATAACTTTTTAAATGACCGCATTGAGTTAGTAGATATTTGAAATATGCTTAGCGCTTATACTCTGTAGAAATATTTTTGGTAAGCCGTTTTATAGCTTTATAAATTTTAATACAATAACTGCAATTTCGAAGTTCCCGAAAAATCTTGTTAATTTTTTATAATTTTTGTTTTAGCTGTGTTGCGCATTTTCTCATAAATCAAATGCAGTACATTTTGCTTTGAAAAAATTAAAAAAAAAATGAAGTAAATATTTGAGCGACTTCAAACATGCACTTTATTATATTAAAATTGAATAGACAATAAAACTGCTTACCTACAATTTTTCTGGAATTTCTAAATCAAAATCGCGAAATTTTTCAGACAAATTTTCGAGAACTTTTCTAATTTGTATATAAAGTTTGAAACGTGGATTAAGGGAGGCCTCTTATCAGTCGGCTTCAAAAAATCACTTTTTTTTACTGCAATCGATAGCTATATTACAGGAGAATATGCCCTAAAAATTTTATAGCGGAATTCAAAGTGATTTCGGAGTTACAGGCCTGTGAACCGTCCCTTGTGTGAGTATACTGTCAACCTTCTGAAAACTTTGAAACACGCTTTCTCAAAACCATGTTTTTGAAAATGGCGTGTAACATTTAAAAAAAAACGACGAAAGTTATCGATAATCTACATTAAGATAATTAAAATGCGCAACTAATTAACTAACAAAATACAAAAAAAAAAATCATTTCTTTATGTTATTTAACACCTTTAAAAAAAAAAAAATAGCGAAAAAAAGCACTTTTTTCAATAATCAATTGTGTGTTCATTTTTTCATACTTTTATACAAGAGTAGTCTATTAAATGCGGGAAAGCCTCCTGAATAAGACAATATTTTTCTTTTGTGTTTCAGGTGAAAACTACGACCGCAATCTTACAAGCCGTTTTACTAGCGCGCAACGAGAAGCTGTGCGAGATCCCTCATATGTCCGCCATTTTGTTTTTTTATTTATGTTAAAAAATGGTTTATTACTCTGCAATCATGCACTCAAATAAATGCAAAAGATTATTCCTGTGTGCCGCTTTTTTCGCCTTGAAAAAAAAAAAATTTAGAAAAAACACCTTTTTTTGAAGCCACTGATAAGAGGGAGGCCTCTTGGCTTTTGGCTTACATTAGACAGTGAGCTATAATTTTGTAAAAAGAGAATACTAAACTGTAGCGTAACGTATGAAAACCCTGCTGCTATTAGATAACCTTTGCGAGGTACGGCAACTTAATGCAAGCATTACACCACTTAGGTTTTACCCACACAAAAAGCTCCGCTGAAAACACGAGTGGGACATTATAAAAACGCGATCATCAGTTTTCTCCACGGATTAAAGATTTCCAAGGTTTGCTTGATAGACCTGGTGAAAAACCAAATTGTGAGGGGACCTTCGGCTACCAAGTCACGAGGGATTCACCAACCAAATTCTGAACGATAATTTTAGACATATTCATACCTCCGTCCATCCAGTCGATGTTCAAATGGCAACAAACCAACATTAACGATTTTTGTTTATATACATATGTCACTAGTTTTTTCGCTTCGAGACCCCAGCTGCCACACTTTTTAAGTTTTTGAAAATAAAATAAGTCCGTCACTTTAATAAAATAATAAGGGTTGCCACTTAATTTTTAATATACACTATATTTTTGCTGATCTTTAAAATAAATTTATTCACTCAATTAATGCATTTCTCGTTTCTTTTCGTTACAGTCACAGAAAAAGAAATCAGACAATGGTAAGTACAAAACCGTTGTGCACGTATTCTGATATAGCACGCAAAAGAATGAAATAAGTAAATCATTGTAAGAAGGAGAAATTAATATCTAAAGAAAAATCAAAATACAAATAAAAACTCTTAAATCCAGTAGTAGCTTTTCTCTTTCAATTCACCGCCATTGAATTCAATCAAATCTGACTAAATGACTTGGTAACATTTTGTCACATTTTCGAACAACCTTCCGAACTAAGTAGACAAATGGGAAATAAAGTACACCCACGACGAATAAAAGCCACTCACAACGCCTGCCACACCTATTGTACGGCGTATCGACATGGGCGTGGACCATGACGTACAGAATACAAAGGGCGTGCTCAACTCGTACCGCTATTCCGCTCTCAGTGAATTGGAAATAATCGGCAGGTGCCTTCGATTCACCAAGCGTTAGCGAGGTTTACTAATTACCTATGGTGAAAAATAAAATTGTGAGGGGAACTTTGGCTTCCACGTCACTTGAGAGATTTGTCAGCCGATTTCCGCCGATCATTTCACACATACTCACACACTCGTCCAATCAGTCGATGCTCAGACAGCAATGGGGAGTCATTAGTTGATTTTTTTCATATATCACTAACACAAGCTAAATTAAAGAAGCTCGATGTTTGGGTACCACATGAATTGTCTGTGAAAAATTTTATCGGACCGAATTAACATCTGCGATTCTTTGCTGAAACGAAATGAAATCGGACCATTTCTGAAGCGAATGGTAACAGGAGACGAAAAGTGGATCAAATACGAGAATAATGTGCGAAAAAGATCATGGTGCAAGGGTGGTGAAGCTCAACAAATGGTCGCAAAGCCAGGATTGACGCCTCGAAAGGTTATGCTGTGTGTTTAGTGGCATTGGAAAGGAATCATCCACTATGAGCTGCTCCAGCCTGCTCGAACGATTGATTCTACACTTTACTGTCAACAACTGATGAGATTGAAGCAAGGAATCGAAAAAAACGGCCAGAATTGATCAGCAGAAAGGGCGTCGTCTTCCATCAGGGCAACGCTAGGCCACACACATCTTTGATGACTCGGAAAAAACTGGGATAGCTTGGCTGGGAAGTTTTGATGCATCCACCAGCCAGCCCTGACCTTGCACCATAGGGCTACCATTTGTTTCGGTCAATGCAGAACTCCCTTAATGGAGTAAAGTTGGCTTCAAGAGAAGCCTGTGAAAATTACTTGTCGCAGTTTTTCGCCGAGAAACCACAAAAGTTTTTTACACTAATGGAATAATGTCTCTAGAAGAAAAATGGCAAATGTATCATCTCTGAAGAACCATAACTTTGACAATGGAATTTTATTGTAAACATGAAACGGGTATATAGAAATGCCCAGTCCATTCCATTTTTCCTTCAGCGAACTCAGAATCTGCTTTCTTGTTTTACTTTCAGTCGCCTTACAAACTTTTTCAACAATATGAATAAACAACAACAACATGAATAAACGAGTACTGAGTACTGTGCAATATTTGCCTACTTCTTCCCTATTTACCGCATTTTATTTAGATAATCTCTAAATCCGCATGAAATTCGCTTTACTTTTCTTGTCTTGAAATTTTCTTTTGCCAAATATCACAGCTGCTGGTGCCGTTAGCGAGCCTGGCAATTAAACTTCATTCCATCTACACAAAATGCCTTTTTGAAACTAATTAAAATTCCATTTAGCATAATTTGGTGCACAAATTTTGTGGCAGCATTATTGCGTACTTACACATGCACACGCACGCGCATACAGATGCTTCGTTGGAGTAGTAAGAGGAGGATTAGCGGAGCTAATGTGAGCAGAAAGCCACATAATCTGCTACTTATGACCAAGCAACCTGTTCGCTTTCGTTAAAGCAGCGACTACTTCCCTTTTCGAGTGCGAGAATATTTTTGCAGCCTAATAAAATTACTGTCAGCTTTTATTAAAGGAAAAATGTGTTTCACTGGGAGTCGTATTTTGTAATTTTTTATAATGCTTTTGAATTGAATTTGAGTGCCTGCGTTGGCATTAATTCAATTTTGGTGCGAAGCTGAATAAGGAGCTTGAATATGTGTGGGACTTAGCGATATTTTTTCTCGGTGAATGAATTCTTATAGCGTGAATTGCCAGCCACATAGCGCAAAGCCACCGGCATGGAATTGTACCGCACTTTCCACTTGTAGATATGTAGCAGTGTGACAAGCAATAGGATAATATGATTTCGAATATTTGACTGAATTATTTGTGACTACTTTGATGCCGAATTATTGGTTATAGGAGTAAATGGTACATCGGAAATTTTGCGACAGTGTGAAGTTTCCAAGCTATTGTCTTATCATCTGGCTGACACTGTAGTGAGTGCTAATCTCAAGCGTCTGTTCGATTGTTTGCTTGTCTAAAGCAGTTCGTCTCCGGTGCTACTGCTGTTGTCGCCATTGAGCTTTCTCTTCCCAATCAATTTTTTGCTGTTTAGTCATTATTGAGACAATGCTTACTGCGTCCCATTTGACGTTGGACGAGCAGATGTCCTGCACATGTCCGATCTCTGTCGGCGGGTGTACTGAGAACCTCGCGAGCAGGGCCCGATCTCCGCTAAAGCAAATGCATTGGAAGGCTCTATAATCTGCGCTCTCTATTAAATTGAGACATCTAGGGCAATAGAGGCTATTTGTAAGCTGGAGTCGATGTACATATTCCAGGAAACAGCCATGGCCTGTGATTGATTAATTGGTTGAGGTAATAGTCAGTTTCGCCGTATCTTCTATTCACCCCCTTCTCCAAGTTCGAGATAAGTCTGTAAGTTCAACGGCCTTTGCTAGACTCTTCCTATCTTTTTTGCCCCTCGGTCATAGATCTTGCTCTTTCAGTAGCTTTTTTCGCTGCCGTCGGTTTGACACCTGGCCTTGTGGCCCACCAACGTACGGACGAATTCTTGCCAGTACTCTATTGACAGCCGCTGCTTTACAATTAACTACTGGCAGGTGCTGTTTGAAGTTCGGTCGTGTGTCAGTCATTACTCAACGGCTCAATATGACAGTAGTTAGTGACCACCAACCATGATTTTCTTCGCTTCTGTTTTCTGTGCTGCTAGCTCAGGCCCGCATTCGTAAGCCACCGCTGAACTCTTGAAGTCGCATCGCTACGTTTGTCAACCTCCACAAGCGCAATGTCGTCAGCGTAACCAAGAAGTTCTGCTTTATACGGGAGCTTCAACTTTAGAGCCCCATCGTACATAGAATTCCAGAGGATTGGTCTCAGGAACAATTCTAAGAGACCTCCTCTAGAGACTTCATACGGTTTTTGGCATTTTCACTATCATATTTTAATATACGTTTACTAAAGTAGCTTGTGGTGATGCGGCATAGATAATCCGGTACTTTCTCGTTTTTTAATGCCGACAGTATTTTGGGCCACTTCGCCGTTTTTTACGGTAACCTTAAAACATCTAGAGATATGACTGCACAGTATTCCACCAAAATGTTAATTCAACAACGTACGAAATCACATTATCCTTCGACCTAAGGTAAGAAATATGCCCTGGAATTTTATGTGGGATGAAATTGAAATTTCAGTAGGTCGAGACAAGAAGCACCAAAAGATTTGGCGGCTCCTAAAATACTCAGGCTAAAAGGCCCTTTGTATTTAAAGCTCTGGAAAGGGGGTGGATAGTCAAGGAGGGAAGGAGAAAAGTATCAGAGAAAGAGATAGGAAAGAATAGAGACAGATATTGAGATAGTTAGTCCTCTGAGAGTTTTCCAGATTCTTTGGCAAATCTGTAAATATCCTCCAGTTTTAGAGAACGAATATTAGTCATTCTCACGACATCGGAACCCAAAATTCTTGCTCTAGCAAAGGCAGGACACTCACAGAGAAAGTGCTCAGTGCTATCCGCCTCCTCTAAGCAGGGCAGGCACACTGGATCCTCAATGATTCCAATGGTGGTCATATGCTGACCCAATGGGTTGCGTTCTGTAATAATACCAACTATCAACCGAACGTCGATCCTTCCAAGTTTTAGTACAATAAAAAGTTTGCCCGTTTTCTGTTCGGACTTGTCACAAAACACTTTGCAGCTCTGCAGTTCTAGACCGGACTATCGGTCTTTATGTAGATTTCATACATAATCGCTGATCCAATTCGTGATTCCTGTGGAACTAATATGATTATTGGCTCTGGTCCCTGTGGGGGAACCGCTGATCTTTATTTTATTTGTTTTATTTGTTTATATAAATAGTACATAGTAAGACTAAGGTCTTTTAATAGTACTTCAACAATATTATAAGTAGTTAGACAAATTCATCGGAAATTTCATTTCCATGAACACCGCAGTATCCTGAAACTCATATAAATACTAGCCCGTTCTGCCTTGCAACAGAATTAAGCTTCTTCTTCTTACTTGCTTTTTGAACAATCTTCGATGTTTACTTCACGTTCTTCAGGACCTTTAGTGCATCCTGCTCCAGACCCTATTTCATTTTTGGACCCATCGGTAAAGAAAATATCCGTCAAACCTCCTTGAATGCATTTTGGATTGCTTAAAAATAATTAATGCCCGATTCACCTTCAGTGAAACGTGTGCCTCCCAAGTCAGCTTCTTATCCAAGATTACTCCTAGATTTTTAACTATATCGGTATAATCAACTGTCAGACCTTTCAATGCTGGAGGAGTAAGTCCATCCAATTTCCGCTTTCTGGTTAACAAGACTACGTCGGTTTTGTTCGGATTGAAGGAAAGACCTTGTCTCATGCACCAGTTATCCATTTTGTCTAGAATCCTCTGCACTTTCATGCAAAGCCTCCTTTGGGATTTATCCAATGCTAGCGCACAGACATCGTCCGGATATGCTTGGACACGAAAACCGAGTACCTGCATCTTCACTAGTAGAGAGTCTGCGACCAAACACCACAACAGCGGAGAAAGAACAACCCCTTTGGTACATCCTTGCTTGGTCCTGACAGTGATTAGTTCGTCACTGTTCTCACCAGCGGTTAACAGCCTAGAGAGCATGGACTATATCCACATTACAATGGTTTGATTAACTCTTTGTCGTTCGGCAGAAGAGCATATTGAGAGAAAAGTGGCATTATCAAAAGTCGCCTCAATGTCCACGAACACGCCCATTGTGTACTCGTTAGCTTCCAGCCCGGCTTCAATGTCGCCAACAAGATCGTGTAAGGCTGATTCACATGTTATTCCACTCTGGTAAGCGTGTTGATTTCTTCTAAGTGGACTTCTCGGCAATACCCCCACTTGAATACGTTTCTCCACCACTCGTTCTAGACTTTTCAACACGAATGATGTCAAACTGATTGGTCTAAAACTTTTTGTTAGGGAATAGACATCTTTTCTTGAATTCGGAATAAATACTACTGTTACGCGTCGCCATTGGGATGGTAAATGACCAAGTGCAAGACAGGTTGTGAAGATCCTTTTCAGGGCCTCAATCAGACTGTCTCCTACTTTTTTAAGCATTGCTGGATATATTGCGTCAGGTCCAGGGGACTTAAAGTTTACGAAGGAAGATAAGGAAAAGCTTATCGATTCTTTTGTCACTATCCGACTAGCGATATACCAGCTGTCCCTAGAAGTTCCACAATCACTACTGTTATTGTCAATGCCGCTCTCCCTTTATCATATTCCATTGGCAGAACCTTATTTTGCAAACCAAAAAAAGTATTTGGCTACACAGTACAGCTGCAAGGAATGACAGTTATATTATATTTTTATCGCATAAGTCCCACTACAACCTTTTCCACCGATCGCTTTATTTTCAACTTTCTTTCTTCTATTTCTTTTTTCATCCTTCTAGGCACAAAGGTTTTCTTAAAGACTGTCCGAATGGTCTGCTGACGGAACAAGTAAGTAAACTTAGAATTAGCATATAAACATATACCCTATGATCAAAAAGTACCAGGAATGTTTAAGTTAAACGAACCACGCACGTGGGAACCGGTCCATATTTTTTTCTTATGTTGGTAGGACTGTAGGACACACATCTGTCACTTTTTAACACCATCGGATCATTAATGTCTGCCTGTACGTCGCAAACGGCCGGAAATGTGGGCAAACAATTTTTGGATTTTGCATGATGATAACGCGCCATCGCACCGACCCTAAATTGTGCTTTATTATTTGACAAAACAGCAAATAAATACCATCGTGCAAGCATCGTATTCACCTGATATGGCCCCGTGCGACTTCTTTTTGTTTCCCAAGTTGAAGTTACTACTTCGTGGAAGGAGATTTAAGTCGATAGAAGAGATCAAAGAGAATGCGACGAAGGAGCTGAGAGCCATCCCTTAGTCGGCCTACCAAGGGTGCATGGACGACTGGGTTAAACGTTGGCATATGTGTGTTGCTTCAGACGGATCATATTTTGAAGGAGATAAAATAAGTTTACCTGAAATTTAACTCTGTTTTGTTTTATTTAAACATTCCCGGTACTTTCTGATCACGCTGAAGCGCTAATAGGAAGCTTTCCTTTGAAATTCATACAAGAAATTTGAAGTGAATTGTATTTATTTTGCCTTTTTGAAGAAAAGAGTTTCCGCTTATGCAAGCATTTGTCTCATCTGCTCTTCTAACTCATATGTATATATTTTAAGCCGCATTGGACTATAAACACGCCTTAATTTTTATTGTAATTCGCGACTGAATTTCCCCCAAGGATGATAGATTACTATGGTGAAATAACTATAGTGAAAAACCAAAATTGTGGGGGGAACTACGGTTGACATGTCACGGGAGTATTCGCCAGCTCAAATCTGCGGGATAGCAATAACGCTCAGATAGCAACAACGGGGTTAGGGGTAGTCAGAGGCCCGAAAAAATTATGATTTTTAATAATCTTTTTTTTTGCTAGTCAGTTGCTTTATTTTGCAAAAATAAAAACATAGGATTCATACATCGTTTTTCCACTTGACTTTAGCAAAATTTAAAAAAAAAAAAAAAGTAATAATTGTGAAAGTTATCGCTGTTTGTGTCGAGCCCGTTTCTGCAGAAGTTCCTTGCGGTGATCATCACAAGTCCTTGGAGAATCATCTAAAATCAATCGGACAGAAGAAATTGGTTGTATTAATAGATAATCTTGTGCCTGATCGAAGCTTTTGGTTTTTCATAATTAACAATATGGTGGCCTAAGGAAATATTTTTCAGATTTTCTAGAAGGAAACCGACAATTAATTGTTAAAAAAAAATCGAAATGTTAGGAAAAAAAAATTCATCGATCAGGCACAAGTTCTTTATGTTTTTCAAAAGCAGTATAAATTTTATCGAAATCTACCAAGCGGTTGAGGTAGACAGTAGCACCTTAAACCCTCTGTCAACAGGGGAACCCCTCAGGGAGGAGTTTTATCCCCTCTGCAGTGATTACTTGTCGCTAACAACATCCTTACCAAATTCAACCGAATTCAGTGAGATTATGGAAAAAGCTCTGGTATTACTCAGCAATTGGGCCACGGATTGTGGCTCAAGTGTAAACCCGAGAAACGCCCAGAACGGCATCCATAAACGACCACTTCTATTCACCCACGTCTGGGTCCACCATATTTGTAGCCAGCTTTCATGCTATAGGCTCGTCTTCTTGTGTCTGAACTGATGCTATTTACCAGGAAAACTAAGGTACCAAACTTTAATCTCCCAAAACTAAACGGCATCAGTCTCACGCTAACCCAACTGGCAAAATACCTAGGTGTCATCCTAGACCCCAAACTCAGCTGGAAGTGCAAGTAGAGTACAGCGTAAAGAAAGCGAATATATCACTTTACACGTGTAAGAGAATTTTGGATAAAAATTGGGGTCTCCAACCAAAACTATCCAATTGGTCCTACACAGCCATTGTAAGGCCAATACTAACATATGCGGCACTAGTTTGGTGTCCTGTATCAGAAAAGAAATACAACCAAATCAAGCTGAACAAGATACAAAGAACAGCGTGCATCTCAACTACAGGAGTGCTTAGCACCAGTCTTACTGAAGAACTCAATGTATAATATTAACTCATCTGCTACCATTAGATTTACACATTAAAACAATCGCTACTTGCAGCACGGTAAGACTCAGAGACATAGGAAGCTCGACAACAAGGTCGTACGGTCACAGTAAGATCCTTCTACAGAGACCCTCGCTACTCGAAAACTGATCCGACTACACAGTCCCCGACCTTAACTTCAAGAAAGACTTTACGGGACGTTTTCCACCGAGAGCCGAATGGAGCAAACGGGAAGGTGATTGGATAACACGATATCGAAATCTATACCGACGATTCTAAGATGAACTGTGGTGTGGGAGCTGGCTTCCTTTCTGAACTACTCAACCTATCTCAGTCAATTCGTCTTCCTGACAATGCCAGCGTGTTCCAGGCAGAACTGTTAGCGATCAAAGAAGCATCACTAAAACCCTACAATGAAGTTGGTGTAAGGGTAGCCATCTTTTCAGACAGTCAAGCAACTATCAAGGCCTTAGACTCCAACTTCATTTCATTCAAACTGGTCTTACAGTGTACAGAAGAGCTGGAATTGCTTTCTCATTGGCTTGGAATTACTTTTATATGGGTTCCCGGTCATAGGAACATACGGGGTAATGAGATAGCGGATGAGCTAGCAAGATAAGGTTCGGCACTAGACTTAGCAGTCTCACATCTACAGACTTTCAGATAGCCAAGTGGCTCTAAAAGCCCTTCTATCAACAACTATCACCTCTAAATTGGTAAATGATTGCCTAAGCCTTCTCAACACGTTGGGGAACCTTAACATTGTAACACTAGGCTGGATTCCGTGACATGAAGGACATGAGGGAAATGAAATGGCTGATGACCTTGCAAAACAAGGAGCAAATATGCAACTTACTGGACCCGAGCCTTTCTGTGGACTCACAAATATCCAGATCAATGAATTTCTTAGGATATGGGAGGAAAAGAAATTTGCTGCACACTGACTAAACTGAGCCGGTCAGCGTCAAGCCAAGCAATTTCTGAGTCCCAACAAAGGAATATCTGACAATCGAATCTCACTAAGCAGAGTAGATCTGCGTCTTTTAACAGAATATCTTATTTAGCAGAGGCAGTGGCAGTCTCCACCCCACTGAACACATTAAAAGCATCCATAGCTTCTCACTATCTTGCTTTAGCCGAAAGAAGATGGAAGCAAATAACTACATGTATTACAACAACAAAACATTTGGCCGTCGTACAAAATCCAAAGGACGAACCACCTGTTAAGATGTTCTCGACCAAATATCTCACGCATCACTGCCACCCTGACAGGTCATTGGAAAGTAGGTGGGCATGCAGCCAGACTCAACCTCCCCTTCAATCGGATCTGCAGAAGCTGTCAAGGAAAGTCTTTTCCACTATTTATGTGAATGTCCGGAGCTAGCTAGGGCACGACTCCGCTCCTTCGGTAAGCCTTTTTTACAGCAAATTAAGGAGATCTCAGACATCGAGATAAAGGATCTGCTGATATACTTGGACCTCACTAACTGGATCTGACTTGGAAAAAAAGACAGTGGTAGTAAAACGGTGCTGGTCACTAATTAGTGGTATTTCAGTGGAAATATTCAACCATTTCAGCAACAACAACAACAATTAAGCGGTTTTTCAGTTACAGTGATCACCAGTTTAAAAAACATCGTTTTGAGAAAAACGCATTTAAAGTTTTGCTATCTCCTCCGGAGCGCTCGAGCGCACTTCGTTAATTGTTGAATAACTCGACAAGTAACCCTTATTTTTTTCTACGGGTGGGCCATATAGAGTTTGCTTTTTGAGCCACCTATTTTTTTGAGAATGGTAAAACAAATGACATGTCAAATGTGTTCATAATTTACTTAAAGGTTTGTCATTTACGAAACGGGACCCTATACGCTTGAATAATATTGGGAAATATTGAAAACCTATTTCCAAAGTGGTGAGTCTTCTACTCAAACTGTGAGAAATTTGAAAAAAAAAAATCCAAAAAAAAGATTTGCCAACAAGACAGCCTGTGGATCAATTTGTTAATAGTGTTCGTGAAAGTGGATCGTTAATGGATAAAACAACACGTGAACGTGCTCCTACAGTGCGTACACCCGAAAATATTACTGCTGTAGCCGAAAATGTGCGTGAACATCCAACAGCCTCAACTCGTCATCGTTCTGAAGAATTACATAAAGGCCTAGGTATGAAGGCTTACAAAGTTCAATTGGTGCAAGAACTGAAGCCCAAAGACCATCCAATGCGTTTTCGGTTCACTCAATGGGCAGAAAATCGTTTGACCTAAGATGAAGCTCATTTTCATATCGGTGGCTTTTTTTCGAAAATGAGCGAGGAGTCGCGGTTACAGTAAATGGCGAGCGTTACCGTGACATGCTCAACGAGTTGTTTCCAAAAATTGAAGAAGATGACATGGACGACATTTGGTTTCAACAGGATGGTGCAACTTGTCACACTGCTAAAGTTACACTCGAACTTTTGGCTACCGTTTTTGAAAACCGAATAATCAGCCAAAATTCCGATATCAATTGGCCGCCTCGGAACTGTGATTGAAGCCCGTTGGACTATTTTTTTGTGGGGAGCCATTAAGGACAAATGCTTTGCGAACCATCCAGAGACGATTGATGCTTTAAAACACGAACACCGAAGTTGCCATTCATGAAATTGGAGCCCAAACAATCGAAAATGTGCTTAAAAATTGGGTTGATCGAATGGAATACTGTAAAGCCAGTCGTGGCAGTCATTTGAACGATATTATTTTTCATTCATAAATGACAATGTTTCATCTTCAAAGTAAAAAAAAAGTTTGAAAAAGTATTGATCAGTTTTTTTTATAGCCGATTCAAAAAGCAAATTTTACATGGCCCACCCTATATATTACCAAAACACACCGCTCTCATGACTCTTGTTACGTCAGCTCTAAAAATCTTTTCTCGCACTACATCGTTTCTTCTTTGTCTATTAATTTCTTACACCACAGCAATTTGTGGTGTGCGTCTTGATGTTTTTTTTCACAAATCGAGTGACCTACAGTTCTATGCCATCTCCGAACAGCAAAACAGTTTTCTATGAGTGGCTTTTTCATAGCAGAAGTACACCCGGAAGTTTGCCATTGCCTGCCGAGCAGCGACTGCTATTGTTTCCATCATTTTTGAACCTGTGCACTTCCGAGTGGTAGTCGCGCAACAATCAGTTCGGCTACGGCGGCCACTCAAGGCAATATCATACGCATATTACGGTCTGCCCCACCAGAAGTAGAGGTCAGTTCAGCTTCATGCGGCTGACCTGCAGTGAGACACATTTAGGCTCTCCGCTTGTTGTGAAGCCGCGTGCTCAAGCTCCCGTGAAACTAATTAATAAAAAAGATCAGTCAAGCTCCTCCAAATTATTGAAGAATTGCATGTCTTGGTTTGTCCGCGTAGGATGTCTTCGTCTAGCTAGAAAGTGATCTTCTTCCGCCTTGGTTTGTCATTTGTTAAGTGATTTCCTTCATATCTAATGATTGATGGGCCAGTGGTAGTATTCTATGAATATTTCAAAGCAAATTTGTGGCAAACTTAAATACGTGAATGACAGTTTTAAAGAGTTTTCTTGTCCGCTAAGCACCAACAACAAAATACCCGCAACAAAATACTCTTTTGCGGCCAATTTTTGCCAGGCTCTTGAAAATGAGCAGACTAAAAAACATAAAACTTGAGAAATATGTGAATAGTGGCGGTCAAAACCAGCCAAAAACCATAAGAAAGCAAAAACACAAAAAAAAAAAATGAAAATAAAAATAAGAATAAAATATAAACCCAAGCAAACACAAAGTTGTTGTGGTTAACACTAAACCATAACGAAAGATTTAAATATTCCGCTCCTGCCACTTTCCTTAACCGGGATTTACAAATTTTACGAGTAGCAGTAAAAGAAAAGTACTTACATAACGGCTTGCCAAACAGTAGCAGCAAATAGCGTCTGTGTTTTTGTGAAAATATTTCTGTTTACCATTCTTGTTATATTATTATTCTACGTTATTTAGCCTGACGTACCCACACACACTTACATATACACATACACACATACATACTTACATACATACATACTTACATACTTGTAACACACAGTGTGCATATGTAAATTTTGTTGTGCCACATGTTCTTCTGCGCAGCGGCTCACATACATAGAAATAGTATAACGCTCATTTCTTGTTTTTTTTTTTGTTTCTCTCGTATCGTTCAATCCTTCCTCTTTCTTGTTTGTGCGAGCGCAACCCGCACATTTGGCCTCTTTGTTGCTGCTGCTGCTGCTTGCCGTATTAAACCAATTTTCTGCCGTCAGCTGTTCGCTTCATGGTTATGCAAAGGATACGTAGGTGGATGTCTACGTCACACTTTAGCTGTAATAGCAACAACTACAATGGCGTTTTCTTCGCTTCATCGACTTTGCGCCCGAAAGTATGCCTGGCAAATAAAATTTATGATTGAAATGCAGTCTGAGTTGAAGGCTAAGTACAGTGAAATGAGTTTGGAGTTTGTGGAAATTTTTTATTTTTGCTTTAGAGCGAAATCCACAATTTACTAAAATGAAATTTTTTACTTAAAATCCCTTGAAATAAAGTGTACAGTGCTAAAAATAAACTCGTAGTTGGAAATTTTGGTTTCTTCGTGAATTTTTTGAACAAGGAAGGAATAATAAGAAATTGTTTAAACTTGGATAGTATTTTACTCATATTTTTAAGCACACTTTAAAATTCTTTTAAGCCATTTCGGCCGGAAATAGTGGCGTTAGAGCGTGTTGTCCATGGACGATCGCCGTCCGCGTATGTTGCTGGTGGGTATTCCTGAAGTTGCAATTTTTCTCCGTAATCAACAACAATATTTTTTTCGTTAACAACATGTTTCCGAAGAATATGAACCTAACTTTGATAAAATAATATTGCAATAGGCATATCTTTGAGGCGCTTGAACACAATGTATTTTTTTCATACCATATTTTTTCATCTATTTTGCTTACAAAAAATATTTTTAATGATAATATAATCCCAAAATTAGGTTCATATGAATTAGGATTGACAAAGAATACTTATAATGATTGGTCGATAACTTTTTGAGATAGAGTGGCCACCAGTTAAAAAAAGAGGTTTCGAGAAAAACGTCGTTCTAACTAACGCGCGCTACGGTGCGGAACCGACGGGCAGTCACTGAAGTGCTCAAAGAATCGGGAATAATGCGAATTTCGCTTTAAAATTTTTACCACATATTCTTGAGTAGTTATACTAACAATTTATGCATTAAAAAAAGTCGATTTTTTGATAAGTCTAAACTGGTTTCCCCCTTAACTAATTTTGTAGCAAACTTACTTGGTTTTTTTTCTCTACCATACAGACTTCCGATGTTTCATGTAATTTACATATATCTGAAAATTTCTTAGCCAAACGTTTCTTGTCTCTATAGTATACTTTTTGTAAGTCTATGTACGTGCTTGTGCTAGGAGGTAAGCAAAAACGGTTTAGAACTAAAGCAAAAAAAAAAAAAAAAAAAAAAACAAACGAGAATAAATACATATCTGTTTTTGGAAAAAAATCCTAATCCACACTCTCTAAGCCCACTTTCTTGACCATCCCAGCACCACCTCTCTTCGCTCTCTCTCTGCATCCTATCGGTCTTTCTCTTTCACCTCACCTCCCTAATAATGGTATACCAACCTAACCTAACCTTTTGGAAAAAAAGAGGTTGTCTGTAAAGTCGGTTTACTGACGATAGTTTAACGTGACAACGTCATAAGAAAATATTCATGGAATGGTTGCAATTTTCAAAACAAAATTTGAATTTTATTTGTTTGATAGATATTTTGTATGGATATAGAGGAGGGGGTAAATGGAATTGCAATGGAATAGGTCAAGTTTACACAAACGTGAAAAATGACGAAACATTTATCAATTTCTTGAAAGATATGTTCAATTTCGATTGTGCATCAGACGTTAATAAGTCAACAACACTAAGAGGCACCATCATCGATTTGCCTTTTTCAAGACACTTTACACTCGAAACACCACCTTTCATTTCCTACTTTTTCTATCATCGCCCTATTCTCAACAGAGAAATGGTTCATTACCATGCACACAGGAAGAAGGCATATGCAAATACAAGTATGTGAATTTATATACAAATGCGCATATACATACATATATACGCTCACTTAAGTAGAAGAGAGCAAGATGTCGAACGTTGCCGTTCGTTTGCTTTGTTTGCTTTGTCGTTCGTTCCGCGCTTTCGCTTGCAGTTCATTCAAGGTAACGACAATGAGCAAGGTAACAAGAAATGAGCAAGGTAACGACACATTTTTTCGTGCCTGCAGCCGGCTAAATCGAATTATAAGACGTTATCACGTCAAAAATCTTTTTGTATGACTACAAAATTTTAAATGTTTTCATGTTTGCGGGCTGTGTAATAAAACAGTAAATTTTTAGGTTTTTTGTTTTGTTTTGTGTTTGGTGGTCGTCTTAATTTGCGGATTTAAAATTTTCGTAGAATAAAATCTTTAAAATATAAAGCTTAAAATTTTTCATGTTTGAGAATTTTTTGATAATATACAATTTTCTTGTTTTGATCTTTAAATTGTTTCCAAATTTTTTTTTAAGAATACAAAATTGACTTATGTTTGTGAGTTTAGTAACAATAAATTAAATTTCAAAAAAATTTTTGTTCTGTTCTTATTTATTTTTTGATGTGACGGTCATCTTAACTTATAAATTTATAAATTTTCTCTTTATTTAGTACTACAAAATTTGCGCACAAAGGCATGATTTTGTTTTCTCCACATTCTCATGATCACCCCACCGTGCGCTGACGTCGTCGCACCACAGACGTCAGCCATGGCCACTATACTAGTGAATTACTTGATTTACAAAACAAATAGGAGGTAACAACAGCAATGGTACATAAATGCTATCCAACAACAATAGAATGGGAAACTTGAGCAGCGGAATTTGCAGGCAAAAAAATAATATTTAATAATAAAGCAAACAACATGGCGCCATACTTCTCCAACTTTGCCATGTTTTCCTGCTGGTCATAACACAATTTCCACATATGTATGTATGTGTGTGCATACATCAACACAAACACCCTCATGCTTTCTGGCCACGCTCTCTTCCCCTCTGCCATTTGATAGCTGTACTACTTAACACTCCTTGCGTCCCACCAACATGTCAAGTTTGTTGTTTTTATTACTTTCTGTTGTAATTTTACGAATTTCGTATTTATGTTTTCATGTCTGTCTGTTTTTTTCTGCTATACTTTACAGGGTTTTATTAAAATTTACAAACAATTCTTCCCGCAAGGAGATCCCAGTAAATTCGCTTCGCTGGTGTTTCGTGTCTTCGACGAGAACGAGGTGAGTAAATGCATGGATGAGTTTGTGAGGCATAAGCCAGTACTGCCACATTTCTCACCGTCACTGCTAGCTGAGAGAATGGACACGAAAAAATAAAAATAAAAGTAAATAAAAAGAAAAAATAAACAGCAAAAAATGGATAGCGTAGCAACAACAACAACAACAGCTATTGTTTCGCTTTTACTGCTATTCATGTCCATTCTCTTATTCTTCGAACCGGTTGTGGCTGATAGTATTGGCTTACTGCAGCTTTTATGTGAATTGACAGCTCATTTATTAATCCAATACAATTCGAGTCAATACATTGCAATCCAATTTCATTCAATTCAATCAATTTCCTAATATTTTTTCTCAATGCTCCTTCATACACGCACACACACTAACACATAGACATACCTTAAGTCGATTGCTCAGATAAATTTTTTACTTTTGAATTAAATATAAGCGAATTTGTAATACAACTTTTTATTATTCTCTTTACCCATTTTCCTATTCTATATATCCCTAACTGTTCTTTTGTTTGCCTTCTGGTATATTCGCTTTTGGCTTTTTCTGCCTTTTTCTCCAACTTTTTTTCTTGCTTCTTCTCTTTTGCTCTACTTTTTTATTTCAGGATGGTGCGATTGAGTTTGAGGAGTTCATTCGAGCGTTATCGATTACATCGCGCGGTAACCTGGACGAAAAGCTGCAATGTAAGTACAAACATTTATTTATACATACAGACATATGGTATGGATTTACTACACAATTACTTGGTTTGAAAGCAGAGGAGAGATTTGTAAACTCTTAAATTTTGTATACTTGTACATTAAGTACAGACAGTCTTTGAGTTTCTACAGTTCACAATTCTTGGTGTAATAGAAAATTTTATTTTCATAGATTTTAGCTAATTAAAGCAGAACTTGAATCAATAAGTCTAGCTGATATTGAAAAACTTAAAAAAATAGTAGTACCTTCTACGAATTTGCCCCTATGTGTTATAATAACAACACCTTAACCGCTATAAGTCGCTCTTATCATTCATATTGGGCTGAGCGAGGTTTGGCGAGACTGCTCCTACTATAAACGAAATGCGCAGGCACAGAACGCGAGTGATCGCGAACCGTTTGTGCGAAGTTTTCCCCTTCGAATACAGCACCTCATGCTTCTGTAACGAAAGCCGCAGACTGGTTTCGTGTTTCGCCAGAAATATTTTAACTACAATATAACAACAACAGAGACGTGAATGAGCAGAAAAGTGAACAACTGAGACGAGAATGAACAGGGACGTGAACAACAGAGACGAGAATGAGCAGAAAAGTGAACAACTGAGAGGAGTATGAACAGGGATGTGAACAACAGAGACAAGAATGAAAATTGTCTTTTTCGATATTTATGATTTAGGGCCTTCACTTGCATCCTGAGTATATTTCAAAACGTCAAAATTAGTACCTTTATATTTTTGCTGAAATTTGTGAAACAAAAAAGAAATAAAAAATTGTCCCAATTGGGGCTAGATATGTTAAGCATTCTCCACCAATCAATGCGTAGGCTCATTCCAGAATATGCATTCAGACGTTTCTAGCCAAGTCTAGCTTTCCAAGCTTAGACTATCTGCTAAATATCTCTAGAAATTGTAAAATAACTATTTTAGATCAGTCACTCTAAGAGTCAGATAATCCATTCCTCGAACATGACTAGGAAATCTGGTACGCAGATAGATCAAAGCTTGCGGATGGCAACACTAGTGCGGGTATCTTTGAGCCGAATTTTAGATGATCGATACCCTTCAACGGTTACTCACAGTCTCTGGCAGAGAAGACCTTCAAAGAGACACAGCTTCGAAAGTCATCAACATTTTGTTCGGCAGACATGCAATTGCAGTCTCGCATAATCGCATCCAAATTCGTTGAGCAACGCTACTTGCCGTTTGGCTCACCCCACTAAACACCTGCAACCCTGCTCTGTTTCCCTTTGTCCGTGGCACTGCCGTTAGGTATTACTTCCCGAGTGGGGGGCAGCTGTTGCCTTTCTATGAAAATTCGCGGAACCCCTACGCGAAACGCAATTTTGTGATGATTTTATTTGATACTCGTACATTGCAAACAGCGGACGGGGTTTCTTTTGACTCAAACATAATATCAACCAGGTTGTTAACCTTAACTGGTTTTAAACGGGTTGATTATTAATTTAAGAAATAAGGTAGTTCTCAAGACAACCCTTTCAGTTTCAAACTGGGGACAGATAAAACAGCAATTCGTCTACAATAACGTCATTTGCACAGAAGATGCAGTATCGATCGTCTTCATGCCCGAATTTATGTCCGAAATCATGTCCGAATAATTAAGTTTGAAGCAAGCGTTACCTGTCAATATTTCGGTATGGTGGAAATCCACATTCCCATGTCATCTGTCTAGCCAACTTTTTACAGAAGAAATCAAGCGAGAGGTTCAACGTTCGTTCGGCGAATTGCTTCACCGTCACTGCCATTTCTGCCAACAACTCTCCTTCGCTGCATAACGACTCATCCTACTTTTTGAGTATTCAGCTTTCTCTCTTGCCAAAATATCTATGGGACGAAGCACAGATATTACAGCACTGCTTCTTCTGGTGCAGTTCGAAATGCGCTAAATACTCGTATACTGCAAATCCGGTACAAGAATCTCATTTCGCGTGCGAATGAGGCTTTACCCAGCGCATCAGACCAGTGCACCGTACAGAAGAGTTTCCGCGACAGTCGGTTCTACATTACCGAAACGACCCGGATTTATATCCGGCCAAGGACTGTCACTCCAGCAGCATACCCCGTATGTAACCGTACAAAAGAACACTTCTTACCACGCTGGTGTATAGCAGCCTACGTTGTTGTCTGAGCCCTCCCAAGGTCACCATGAGCCAAGATAGCGCCGTCTCTACTGCATACTCAATAAGTGGCTTAATGTTGCCCAACATCAAACGATGTCTTAAATACCCTGAGAGCACCATTTTCTTAAGCTGGGTACCAGGTTATTAAGGCAATGAATAGGTGGACTGCCTAGCGAAGTTAGGTGCAACTTCGAAATTCCATGGACAACAACCATTTTGTGAACCGGGAATTTACGCGAAAGTAGATGGAGAGTCCAGCGCAGAGGAAGGCTAAACAGGTTATCTTCGCTCCAGAACAGCTTCAAATAGACTTCTTAGCCTGAGTACAGAAGACTTACGACCTTTACTGGATGACGATGGCAACTGATGTTCAAAACCCGCTAAATAGAGATTACAACAACAACAACAACGAAGTACATTGGCCCAACGTAAACTCGATCTCCTCCGCTTTGGAAGAACTTGGTATGGCGCGCTGGTGCGTGCGACATGTCTTATTTGAGCTGCGGGATGAACTCTTAAAGGAATGTGTTCATTGAGTTTTTAGCTTGTTAGGTTCATTAGCGCACACAAGTGTACTGCTGCAAATAAATAAAAAATGGGTAAGTAAATAATTAGCGCGTAAATTTCTGTTAGGTGTTTGGCCGAGTTCCTCCGCTTATTTGTGATGTGCGACAAATGGAGATGTTCCACAACTGAACGTACCTACAGTTTTAAACCGATTCTGAACGGCAAATGGTCTTTTTCATGCCAGAAGTACACTCGGGGACGTGCCATTGCCTGCCGAGAGGCGATCGCTATTAAAAAAAATTGTTTCTATCATTTAGTGTTTCATGATCGGGGTTTCGAATTTGTACTCTTTTGAATGGTAGTCATGCGCCAATCCATTCGGCTACTGCCGCTAATAACCTTTAGATAGTTGGGAACTCTCCTAATGAGCCACTCTTCTTGTGAAGAGACAGTCTCACTGTTAGCTTTCTTGAGGACATGTGCATTGAGTGGATAAGCCCACATTCCCATGACAAAAACTCCTATAAAAGTTTTTTTAAGTAACTCCTAAACGTTCGCTCTACGTACATATCCGATGCTTTTAAAAAATAAGTAAAACGCGATATATCTACTTTTCTTTCTTACTTTCATCTTTGCTCTCGTAGTATCTGTGATTTGGTTTCTTCTAAATCTGAATTTAAGGAAGTTTAGCATGGCTTATTTCCAATGGGATATAAAGGAAAGGATGACGATGGTGAAAGATTTTTTTTCGAAATCTCTAGAAAGTATATTAAAATGAGGAAAAATGCTTGATTTAAATGAAGGAGTAATGCACTGGTATTAAGAACACTAAATAACAACTTGATTCATCCTCCAAAAAAAGAGGCTTACTCGTATATCGCTTAGGTTAGGTTAGGTTAGCCAGTTTGCTTGTCTACATAAGACATGACACTCGGTGGCACTAAAGCCCATTGTGATACCTGCATTTGATTTCCATCACTCAACTAAGTTGCTCTCTTGGAAGCCGCTAGAGACCCCGAATCATTTTCAAATAGATATAGTTGAAAATTTGTATTAAAAAAACACAAAAAAAAGAAACAAATTGTAAAAAGAATGTATTACTTTTAAATTGTATAATCGCTTACATTCGATTACGAATAGCAAATAAAGAGGAAGAACTAAGGTACTTACTGTGGGATACACAATATTTCTTGTTTTTCCATCTGGTGCGTAGACGAATAAATCAGAAGGTTTTCCGACACGTGAGCAAGCCACATTGAACTGTCCATGTGACAAGCATGGATTCTCCAAATTAAATCCACATACTTGTAACGATTGTTCTCGTGCTTTGTTAATAGTCATTGCGAAAGCGAGTCGCATCAGGAATTTTGAACGTTTGAATTCCAATGGAATATCTGTCGGGATGATTGGGATACGTGGCAACAGGACGTCTTCACCTTTGAATTTTCCAGTCAAAATTGTTGCCTCGATAGCATTGCTCATAATTTTCTTGACAGAGAGTCTGGTTCCGTTGCAAAATCGTGGTGGATTTATGTTTCGAAGAAGAATGATGGGTACGCCAATTTTCAATGTAAGAACGTGGGGCGGCATGCCTGGAAAATCAAGCGAATTCAAGAATTCAGTTGGATAGTTGACAACCTCGTCTTGATTCTCCACAGTATCGATGGACTTATATGTTGTCGTTTCACTGGGTATTCCATGCTGAATGGTGATGTTTTTGGCTGCTAATACAGCACGCGTACTGAGCCACTGATGGTTTTTGTAGTTTTTATGACAATCGGTTGAACGGGGCAGAAGTTGCTACTCTGCAGCGCCACCTGGTGGCGAGTGGCATCAATGAACATATTCTACAAACCTTCTCCGTGGAAAAATAAATATATATACCAATTTTTATATTAATCGGTCTAGTAGTTTTTGAGTTCATCGATGACATACAGACAAACATTCATTTTTATATATAAAGAACAAGTTTTTGTTCTCTTTTTTACATATTCTAATTCTATTCAAACATTTCAGGGGCATTCCGGTTGTACGATGTGGACAATGACGGCTACATAACGAGAGAGGAAATGTATAACATAGTGGATGCAATATACCAAATGGTGGTATGTAAACTAACGCAAAACAACAATTTTTCTTTATCAGTTCTTATAGCCTGTTTTCACCAAGCATTTAACTGCAGTCAAGAGCTCTGTTAAACTTCAGAAAGAGAGTTCACTTGAAGAGCTAGTTTTTGTATGCAATAGAGGTTAGATAAGCTAATAAGTTACGGCAGCTGACTATCAGAGTTTTCTGTATTGTTATGTCAAGAGAACTCTGTAAGTCTGATGCCTTTGATTTACTTTTTAATACAAAATAGTTCTTTCCAAATATTGTAAGTGTTTGTTTCTTTTCTACAGGAAATGGGCATTTATGCTAAGGATAGAGGAAAGAACAATTTTTTATTTGAAAATTTTACAATAAGAAGTTTTCTATTGCTTGCACAAGTATACTTAAGGCTCTTGCTGCTCCTGAAAGTTTCTTGCCAAGAAGTGTTTTCATTAGTGTTAGGATTAAAATTTCTATAAGAACTGCAAAGTTGAGTGAACTCTGTTTTGAAAAGAGTTGCGAATGCTCGTATAGGAATTTGAACTTTCGCAGGCGATGTGTGGCGGTAGCTAAGCGCAATTTGTAGTTAAGTTAGCTTGGTGGAATAGGATATTATACTTTTTTATAAATATTCTTATAAAGCACTAAGGGTATACACCAAAAAGATCAAATGGCCTGGCATTCTGGAAAAAGGACTGATTAGCTCAAAGCAACAACAAATGCAGTTGAAATAAAAGTACTATTTATTAGCTCTTCTGCCTACTAAAAAAGTTGGATAAATTTTAGGAGTAATCCTGCTTTATAATTTAATGGTTTTGTTTGCACTGAAAGCATCGTTGACTGCAGCCATTATTGAGTTTGACCTTAAAAATTATTATTGTGATTTTAATTATAGTTTTATATTTAATTAAAACTTATAATTATATAATAGTTTTATTAAACATTTTAATTATAATTTTAAATTTTATAATTAAAATAATATAACTAAAATTTAGTTTTAATTTATCTATAGTTTTAATTTATAATTTAATTATAATTTTAATTAATTACTTTATAAAATTTTTATAATTTAAAAAAATTGCTGCAACTAGTTCCATGACGGCAAGCTAATGCCGTAAAAAGGCCCTCATTTAAGTCTACAAAATTTTGACTCACCCTCGTTTTCAGTGCCTTCCATATCTGCGAATACTGAAAAGTGTAAAATATTACAGAAAAAATTGTTTTAAACTCAATCAACATATAGCCCGGGCGTCGAAGCAAGAATGTATAATTTCGTTCATACATCTCGGCGGCGCGCGGAATTTTCAATGCTACGACTGACGTCTTTTCCCCCAACGGACAATCAGCTGACGATTAATTTTCCATTTTTATTTATTAATACTATAATAGTTGAAAATTTCAAACGGCATAAAGTAGTTTTACTTTTTAATTTATTTTACAAGTTCGCCTGTTCAGCTGACGTCTTTCCCCCCTCTACGGCGCAGCTGACTATTTTTTTTATATTCTACTAAATGTCAACGATGCATGAAAAACATTTCAGCCGGTATTAAATTTTTTTTCGACACGTTTCGCAGCATCCCACGCACGTACCCACCGCTACTGGACCAGCTGACAGTTGGTTTCGTCATACATTGAATGGCGTCTGCCTTCAGTATTAAAATCAGTCGGCATGAAATGATGAAGTCAAAATGGCCCCTGGCTCCCGGACTAATAGCATAACTTGCAAAAGTTTCAGTTAAAAAATCAACACTTGATTCACTTCTGCTTTTACGCGGCACAGCTGAAAAATATACAATGACCGACAAAAGTCTACATACAGGTACACCTCCATTTCCACTGGATTGAAAATTCAAAAACTTCACTGAAAAATGTGTTTACACAGTTTTATTTGAAAGCTTTTTCTAATCATTATAAACTTAAAGAAATCCCTACATTAACATAAAATAGCAAAGCTATTGAAAAAAAACCCAAAAACCAACGTTGACAAAAAGTCTACATACAGTACACAAATATCCTACTCCAGTATAAAAAACTTCACCTAACTCTAAGTAATATTGCTTCTTAGTATTTAGTTGGACAGCTTGAAGCCGTCGTGGCGTCGAGGTGACTAAATTTGTTAACTCTACAGAAGTTATATTGTTCCAAGCTTCTATTCGGCGTTCTTTGAGTACTGAAGCGCTTGAAATCGGATTTTTTCTAATTTTTCGTTCTAAAATTTCCCAGACATTTTCAATAATATTCAACTCTGGGCTTTGCGGTGATGTATTTAATTGCCTTAGAGCATGGTAAAGCAGCCAATCCGTCACAATGTGTGCTGAGTGCTTGGGATCGTTATCCTGTTGAAAGCCCCAACCTAGACCAAGCTTTAAATCATCCATCGAAGATTTCAGATTGACCTCCAATAGAGATTTGAGTTGTTAACGATCCATATTACCTTGAAGAAATACTAATCTTCCAACTCCAGATACAGCAACAGCTCCCCAAACCATTACATTGCCGTCAACATGCTTAACTGTTGATACCAAATTGTTCGTACTCAGTGCAGTATTTTTTTCCTCCACACTTTTGCTCTTCCATCGGTGGTGTTTTCGTGGTGTTCTACTGCGAAAGCCGTTTTTGTTCAGAGCTCTTTGAATTGTTCTTGGATGAACCCACTTTTTGGATGAGCTTGTTATATCCTCGGCCAATTTCGGAGCAGAAACTTTTGGATTTTTGTCCACTTCTTTTAGAATCAAGCTGACGTCTCTGCGAGATAGTTTGCTCGGGCGGCCATTGCGCGGCTTATTTTCGGTGGAAACACTATTTTTAAAGTTTTTTATAATGGTCTGAACTGTTGCGCGACTTAAGTTTAAGATTTTACTTTCCTGTGCTGAATAACTAAATTTTTAGCGTCAACAGATATTTCTTTTCGAGGAGCCATTGTAGATGCTTAAGTATTCAAACAACTATGCAACTAAAATCAATATCAGCAAAGCAACAAACATAAGAAAAGGAAAGAAATAGACAAACGGTATTTTATATATACTCGTATATGAGTTGGGGAAAAAGAAATGTCGTATTTGTGATCGAAATTTTACGCTTTATTTAACGTACTTAGAAATATCCGATTCCAGTCAAATATGCCTTGTTTTGTTCGCAAACTTGTGGCCATTTAGAAGGCAATTTCTTTATCCCTCCTTATTTGCAAAAAACTCAGACAACTAGTTTTCGCAAGCCTCTTTTGAGGCTAACTTGGTAATACCAAGGGCGTTTTTCGTGGATCGGAAGAGATGATGGTCACTTGGTGCCAGATCCGGACTATATGGTGAGTGCGATAGGACATCCCATCCGAGCTCCCGTAGCTTCTGGCGTGTCATCAAAGATGTGTGAGGACGAGCATTGTACTGGTAGAACACAACACCATTCCTATTGACCAATTCTGGCCGCTTCTGGTCAATCGCCTGCTTCAAACGGTCAAGTTGCTCACAGTAGAGAACCGAATTAAGGGTCTGGCCCTAGTTGAGCAGCTCATAGTGGATGATTCCCTTCCAATCCCATCAAACTCACAGCAAAATATTCCTGGCGGTCAATCTGGGCTTGACGATGGTTTGGGCCGGCTCGCCGTTTCTCGACCACGATCTTTTTCGCTTGGCGTTATCGTACGTGATCCACTTCTCAACGCCATTCACCATCCGCTTCAAAAATGGGTCAAGTTCGTTCCGTTTTAGCAGAGAATCGCAAGCGTTGATGCGGTCCAAGAGATTTTTTTGCATCAACACGTGTGGCACCCAAATATCCAGCTTGTTTTGGAATCCAATCTTCTGTAAATGGTTCCACATGGTTTTGTGGTCTAGACCTAGTTCCTAGGCAAATGCTCACATCCCGGTCTCTTTGGATAATTTCAACGATTTTATCAGTCTCTACGACAATTGGCCTACCAGTACGGGGCGCATCTTCGACATCTACTACACCAGAACGGAATCGATCGAACCAACGTTGTGCTGTGCGAATCATTAAAGTATCAGTACAGACTTCTGTCGGTCACTGTATAAGTAAAAATACAAACAGAACTTCGCTGATATTTTCACACTTAGTAATTTCACCACACTGGCGCTCACCAACGGGCGCTCTCTGTATTAACTAACACTGAGCATTTCTGCGAGTTTGCCAGACCATTTGCGCAATTTGGTAATGTTGTTGTTAATATACACTGAATTTTTCTAGTATTAAAGTGGTATTTTTAATAATATTTTTTTAAATTTATTTTAACTCTTTCACACCTCTCACCCCAAACAGGGTCAACAGCCGCAAACGGAGGAGGAGAATACACCGCAAAAACGCGTCGATAAAATATTCGATCAAATGGATAAAAATCACGATGATCGTTTAACGCTCGACGAATTTCGTGAGGGTAGTAAAGCTGATCCACGTATAGTACAGGCGTTAAGTTTAGGTAGTGATTAACCAAAAGAGACTTAGTTTAATTCTGCTACGGATTAAACGAGGAACCCAACAATCGATGAAAATTTACAAAAAGAGTAAATAGTAAAGCGAATAAAAAAAAAACAAAAAAACAAAAATAAATATAAACTATTAATAAAATACAACAAAATCAAGAAACACAGCAGAATACGTATATTATGTATGTAGGTGGGTAGTAGTAGTAGAGAGAGTTTTTTGCAGTATTCATAACGTGTGAGAGAGAGCAGTAAAGTAATGTGTCATAATCAAAAGGGGAAAACTAACAAATAAATTTCACACACATACAACCACTTTTTGTGAGCATGGTTTGCCATACACACATAAGCGAGTGCATATCGGCCGAAGAGCATCGGCGTATTGCACTTGTGAGCATATGCGTATATGTACATACACATCCACACACAAAGTTACTCGTTAGTGAGCTAGGCTAAATAAGAAATACTACTACAATAAAACAAACAAAGGAGATACACGTAAAAAGGGCAAGCGGTAGAAAAGCTTCGAATAACTAAAAACAAATAATGAGTTTTGAAAATGCAAAAACACACAAACAACAAATAGTGAATTACAGACATAATCTTCTGCATGTAGGTGAAACGAGTTTAGTGTAGACAAATCAGTAAGTGGAAACAGACAGCAAGTGGCTGTATGTACCGTTAGTGCGCGCTTGCAAGGCGCACACATACACATGCAAGACACTCACACACACACACACAGACATAGTTTTAGTGTATTCAACGAAACGAAAATCAAAATCTGCCCCAAATTGGCGGATAAGCAGCCAAAGCAGCCCACAAAATTTATAGAAATACTAAAATAAAGTAAAAAGTATTTAAGTAAAAGCAAAAAAAAAAAAAAAATTGATCAACTTCTAGGCAGCACACACGCAAAACGTGCAGGTTAATTTCAGCGCAGGAAATATATTGGAAATCATGGCAAACAAAAATTGCGTAATAAATTGGAAATTAAGCAAAGGCGTAAAAGGTCGAATACAAAGGTGCGTTTAAAAAAAAAAAAAAAAGAAACAATATAAAATTAAATACAAAATTCAACAATAAATTTAAAAAGTATTTCCACACAGCAAATCACACTTTCTATTTACAATATGTACATATAGAAAATATTAAATGAAATTAACTTCTAAAATATGCTACAAAAAAAAAAGTTATAACGAAATATTTTGCTTAAAATTTTAAAGGCGTGAATTGTTTGAGAAGCGCAAGTTAGGCCGCTAAAACAAAAATATTAATAACGAAATGCATAAAATTTAACCAAAAAAATTAAAAAAAATATATAAATGAAACGAAATTGTTATGAACAATAACACCAATTTAAATTTTATTACTCATAAAAAGCTATTAGAATATTTAGAAATTCAAAAATATCTTAAAATTTCAACTGCTTACTTTTCGTTTAAATACACGTCACTTAGTTAGACGCTAAAAACTACACACACAAACTTAAAGTTAATAAAAAAAAATTAAAAATACATTAAAAAATTCTAATAAATATAGAATTAATAGTGAATTCATAAAAATTTTTAAAATTAGAGCGTTTTATAAGGCGGCGATTTCAGTTCTGCAGGGCAAATTAAAAAAAAAATTTATGATAACACCAGGCGGCAATAAAAGTTATCTTTTACATGTAGAAATGCTGCATACTCAATTTTTTTTTCTCAATAAGTTTTCAATTTCGTAAAATTTCTTAAAAAGACTTGAATTTCAAAGGCATAAATTTTCAAAAAAAATTCTCTTTAAATAAAAGGAGAGACTCTTATATATATATAGCAATGCTGCATACTCAGTTTTTTACTTTCTCAACAATTTTTCAATGTGAACAAATTAAAAAAAAAACTCGAATTTCAAAGGCATACATTTTCAAGATTTTGTTTTTTAATAAAGAAAGAGACTCTGTTATTAAAATTGGTATCAAATGAAAGTTAATACATTCGCTATTCAAAAAAAATTGTGGCTTATTTTTCGCCAGAACAAATATAGGACAACAAGGCACTTTGAAAAAAGCATCCTTAAATATTCTTGAAATTTCCAAATGAATTATTGACTGTACAACTAATTAATTTCGTATTTTTTGGTTAAAAAAAACATTTATTTAAGTATAAAAGTGAAAAAATATTTTATTCAAAATATTGTCCATCAGAAGCGGCAACTTTTCCCCATCTTTCAGTCAATTTATGGATTCCAACCCAAAAACACTTCTCATCTTTTGCTCCGAGAAAGTCATCAAGCAATTTTTTAATACCTTCAATATTGGTGAACCGTATTCCAGAAAGGTGATTCTGCATCGACCGAAACAAGTGATAATCAAAAAGAGCTACGTCTGAGCTATAAGGCGGATGAGGTAGAATTACCCATCCGGCATTTTCCAAATAATTTTTGACCGGTACTGCAACATGTGACCGAGCATTGGCATGATGGAAAATCAATTTCTCGTGTCTGGTCGCCCATTCCGGCCGTTTTTCGGCTATTACTTGCTTCAGACGGAGCGTATCAATTGTTGCCTGTATAGCTCTCCCGTGATCGTTGGCCCGATTTTAACAGCTCATAGTACAGCACACCCTTCTGATCCCACCAAATACAGAGCATTACCTTTGGCTTTGGTGTCAATTTGGCTGTTTGGCCTAGCTTCACATATGATCTTTTACGCTTTGAGTTGTCGTAATGAATACATTTTTCATCGCCAGTGACAATACGATGCAAAAACGATTTCTTGTTGTGGCGATTAAGCAGAATTTCAGACATGCAAAATCGTCTCTCAACGTCTCTCCTCTTCAATTCGTGTGACACCCAATTTCCTTGTTTGTGAATGTATCCGGCTGCTTATAAACGTTTAGAAATGACTTGTTGAGTGACCTCCAATGTTTTTCCAAGTTCTGCTTGAGTTTGACATGGATCTTGATCGAGTAATGCCACCAATTCTTCGTCTTCAAAATTTTTTGATGGACCTGATCACTCTTTGTCTTCTGTGTCAAAATCACCACTTTTAAATCGTGCAAACCGCTGCTGACATACTCTAACCTCTGGAGCATATTCAGGATAAGCTTCTGAGAGTAAACGATGCACTTCTGTTGCACTTTTCTTTAAATTGAAGAACAAGCAAACCTTCCCGCAAATGCTGTTTTGTTGGAACGTAATTTGACATTTTGACTGTAATAAAAAAAAATTGTGTGTTTACTAATATTCACGATGGAGGAAGAGGCTTGTCGAGGCCCTATGCTCCCACGCGGAGGGTGGACCAGGGTAGGCCAAATAAGACCTACTAATTACTAAGGACTAGTGCCTAGCAGTATGCGCAGTTGCTCCATCTTGTGGAAACCACAAATTAGGATACTTCTCCGCCATTGGCCGCAAAAAGTTTTCAATCAATATTCTGTAAGAAGCTCCTGAAATCCATTAGGGCGTTTCATCCTCATTTTCGAAGAAATATGGACCGATAACTGTAGTGGCCATAACACTGCACCAAACAGTACATTTAGATGAGTGCAACTAATGTTGGTGTGTTGGCCTTGGATTTTCAGAGTCCGACAATCTACAGTTTTGTTTGTTGACATAACCATTTAAATGGGAATACGTCATAAATATGTCAAAAAATAAAAAAGTTATTTGTGCTTAACATTAGTAAGTCTTATTTGGCCCACCCTGTATTTAATATATCCATCACATCCTCACTTTCCATGCAGTTTCACAAAAACGTAAATAAAAAAATGCTTGAACTCTGCTTCGAACAAATTAAATTTGCGCAGTGAACTCCCTCCTCTGTCTACGTTCGCCTTTGAAACTCTCAAGCTTTAAAAAAAAAAAATGAAAACCTGAGTATGCAGCATTACTATATAAGACCTATACAGAGTTCCATCTGCATAAGAAATTTTGCCTGGCTAACAAAAAAAGTTGATTTTTGTCGCACGGTGTGATCAAATCCTGCTCATGTTTTTTTTACACATTAAAGTTTTAATATTATTTTCGATAAAATTGTTTTCGTTGAATATTCAAAATTGTCGAAAAATCACATAAATTTTCATAGAAATTAAAGGCACAAATTTTGAGTGGCTTTAAAAGGTAGGCAGGTTTTACTTTGAATAATCGTACATTTGGTCCAAAAATAAATAGTGTTAAATTTATTTGTGCTCTGTGAGATCTGGCGTCGCAGTCAACACACAACAGGCATTTCAATTTCCACTCGCTATCCGCCGACTGAGCCGGATTAGCCAGCAAAAAGGCGCACAGACCAGTGAAACCTACTCTTGTAAAGAGAAATTGACTAGGCAGTTACATAGCCGATAAGTAGTAGTTTCTGCCTGCTTATAGTTTTGCGCACCCTCGGGAATAGGCGTGGCCAATTCTCCTGCAAATATTTGTATTTCTACCAAACAATGCCCTGTTGAAGTTCCGTGAACAGTGAATATAGTCTCCCTTCTCAGAGAGTATACGCTTCGTGATCGCTTCCGATCTCATCTCCGAAGTTTCTATGAAAATCCCACAAATCATTAACTAAATATAAATAAATTCCCTGTAAATCTTAGGTTAAAGGTACTACTTTTTTGTTTGTTTTGGTGGGTGATATAGAGTTCAAAATGTCTCCACACTTACAGCGACCATCGGCTACTTCGACGAAAGGTGTGTCCACTAAATCGATCCCTCCTCTCCTCCTGGGGAGACACCCTTCCCGGTACTACTTTCTGCATTACATCAGGAGGGCCCAGAACAGTATCCATAATTTACCAATTCTATTAACCCATATCTGGGCCTACCTTATTTGTAGCCAGCTTTCATGTTATAGGCTCGTCTTTTTGTGTCTCTGGCTATGCGGCTTCACTTTGTTGCACTTTGTCGAGGTCAATCTTTGTTTTCCGTAGTCCATCCTCGATGTATCTCTTTACCGCGTTCTAACTGCCCTCGGATTCGAGCGTTTTGCTGATTACACTGCGTGGCGCGATGTCGCCAATCTGCTTCCTCAGATCATCTCTTTCGGCGAACCATCTGTCACAACTAAAAAACGTACGTTCAGCGTCATCGCTCAGCGCTCGCAGTATATGCACTTGGAATCGGTTACCTTGCCCAGGCAGTATAGGAATCTCCGGAAGTATCCATAGCCCGAGAGGAACTGAGTTGAGAAGTACTTCACTTCCCCGAAGTTCTTTTGGGTCAATTTTTCAATTGATAGAATCAGTTTCGCCGTCCATCTGCCACTCGGTTCAGTGACCCATTGGCTTTGCCACCGCAACATAGTTTGGCATTTATGTTCTGAGAAGCTAGTGAAGAGTCTTGGAGTCTCACGCATCCATTGGTTCTTGAACCATGAGTTCGAAGAGTATCTCTCCGCTGATCACAAAGACTGCAGCGCCAGAAACAGTGTGATAGCTGAATCAGCTCTGAGTGCCGCTGTTTGTTGCATAGTCTCTAGGGCTTTGCGGTTGGCTTTGCAGTTTACCACAATTCCTCATACTTCGCCGCCGTACAGAAGATACCGCACACTGCCTTGCAAGTTTACATGGAATTAAAGCTTCCATGCAAATTTCCTCCTAGTCACTGCAATCTGCAATCCAAATATGCTAGAGTTTGTTCCATTCGGCTTAGTATCTTATGCAGGAATCGGCCTCAAGCCAGAGGAATCAATCAATAACACTTTTAATAGAGGATCTGCTCGGAGCTATTCTGTACTCACCATCCATAACAAAAAGATTTTTAGACGTGTGCTCTTTAGGATACTGTTATTTCGCTCTGAGCGAATTTTACAGAAACAGCTGATGGGCTGACATCCTTTGGGATGTGTTTACAAAAAAATGTGAGATTGATTTACAAAAAAATCAACCAATGACTCTCCGTTGCCGTCTGAACAACGACTGATTGGATGAGTGTGTGAATGTGTGAATATGTGTAATATGATCATGCAGAATCCGGCTGCCGAATCGCCCAAGTGCTGCCACACCGGGTTCCCCTCACAATTTTCTCTTTCACCACAGTTAAAGAGCAAACCTTGTAAATCTATCATTCTTACTCATCATCCATGGCGTTCCGACCCGAAACCAAATTTAAACCTCCCCAATACCTTTTTTTCATTCTTGATCTTCACGGTCTTCCCCGAGTCGTTTCTAGCTATCTGTCAGGTTAACTACGTTAATGCATCGGACAGTGGAATTTTCTACGACTGTCGTGGAAACGATAAACAAGAAAATCTTCTGTATTCCTTCAACTACTTTTTCCGATCGAATTCTCAGTGCAGTTCGAACTTATAGAGGAGAACTTTGAGAGAACTAAGATGAGAGTACCTTAGTGAGAGGTTGTGAATTTTGAATAGAGGAACTTTGATTATGCTGAAGTACTGCTGTTCGCCGTAGGTTGTCGCTCGCCGTTGTTGTGTGCAGGCAACGAGAATCAGTTACAAATTTCGCCGCGTTTGTCGTCAATGAATTTATGCCGAATTTCAGGAAAAGGTTGTTTAAAAAACACTATAAATTTAACTTTAAAATCTTTGGTAGTTAAAGGGACGAATTATTCAAAAACATTTATTAAAAACACGCGATTTTTTTAGTTTTATTTTGCAGTGAAATTTTTTAACCAGCTTTTTGTTTGATGAGTATTTTTTGTTTAAAAATTTGGCTGAAATATTTACCATTGTCATTTCTTTATTCTTAATGTATCAAATTTATAGTAAATTGAATGGATTTCATATTTGTAGCTACATTTTACAAAAGTGAGTATGAATTTGGTAATTTTTTGGAATTTTTTTCTTCTTAATAATAATTTTTTTTTAAATACACTATTCGGCAAATATTCAAGCATGATTTTTTCTCCAATATTTCCACGTATTTCAATTTATTATTTAAAAATATAAATTTTTTCTATACACTTCGTAAAATTATGTGCATGTTTTCGAATTTATACTTCTTTAAAAATAAATTATTAAGCGTTTTACACTATTCTAAAATTCTATTGGTGTACACATTTAATATTTTATGAAGAATTTTAAGAAAAAAAGTACGGCTACTTATTTCATATATTTTATGATAAGGGACTAAAAGGGACACAAAGGGACAAGTTTCTTCAATATTTCAAATATCTAAAACAAATAGAGAATCAAACACATACATGGGAATGCAAGCCAAGCGACCAATTGAAATGAGCCCAAGCTTGTTTTGCGCAGTACTTAAAAGACATTAGAAACAAAAAATAAATATAATTAATTTAAAGAATTTTTTTTTTAATTTTTAAAAGACTTAATTTTCACAAACCAGACCAAGTTAATTTTTCTCAAAATTTATAAAAACAAAAAAATAAAAAAAAGCTCATATTTTCTAAAAAAAATTATATTTTATAAATCTTATAAATTTAAAAATTTAATTTTAAATTTTAAATTTAATTAAAAATTTTATAAATTTGATTTACAATTTTTTCTCTTATCTTTAAAGAGTAAAAGGATGCATATATTAAAAAAAATTCAATTATTTAAGAATATTCTTACTGCGCATAGAAGATAAATAATTGGTTGGCAATCATGTATATACAAAATATAAAATTACAGACAGTTTTTTCCTAAAAAACTTGTTTCCTACAAAAATTTTTCCTACAAATTCCTTTAAAAATTTTCCTAAAAATTCTTAAACAATTTTTTCATTAAAATTCCTTCAAAAAATTTTACTGAAAACTCCTACAAAACTTAACTGAAGATTCCTTAAGCTGATATTTCCTAAAATTTCCGAAATTTTTTTCCTAAAAAAGATTTGCCTAAATATTCTTATTTCTATTCTATTTT